>APFE030369207.1:87049-114533 GCA_000404065.3 Pinus taeda
CGTGAGACCCTTCCCACATGGGAGAGGTTTTGGGATGATTGCATTCAGACAGAGATCAGGAAAGGTCATCTTGGGGCAGCCAAGCCAGTTGAGTAGGATGAGGATGTCGCAGTGTTAGCAGGAGGCAACAAAGGAAAAGGGAAGAATCAGGCTTCCACAAGCAATGGTGGGGGCAAAGGCAAAGGTAAAGGTAAACAGGGTAACACACATTAGGACTATTCCAAGGTGAAGTGTTGGAATTTTCAAAAGATGGGACACTATGCAGTTGTGTGTCCAAAGAAGAAGAAGAAGAAGGGGAATAACTAGAGCGTGGTAGCTTCAACAGAGGTTGAGGACTTTGTAGTTTGTTTTGACCAAGAGTTTGGGCTCACTGCGTATGAGTCCTCTAGTACAGGATCACTTGCCACATAGGTTTAGAGGGAGCATACTTTTCCCTCGATTAGCAGAGCATCTTTAGGTATCTGATATGTGGATAGTGGGGCTTCACGTCACTTGACAGGAGTCCGTGAGTACTTCTCTGAGCTTTTAGAGAGTGGCACTGATATAGAGGTAGTACTTGGTGATGACAGAGTTGTTAGAGCAGTTGGGGTGGGGACACTAACATTTCAAAGGGAGTCCAAACCTCCCTTGAAGGTGACAGATGTTCTTTTTGTGCCAAGGATGAGGAAGAACCTCATATCCATCTCAGCTTTGGAGGACAGAGGATATGAGATACTATTCAGGGGAGGACAGGTGTTGATGTATCCCAGGGGCACTCCAGCTGATTCAGCTAGAGTGATAGGTGTATGCCATGCAAAGGTGTACAAGTTTTCATCTGAGTCCCTTGTGGCATTGAGCAGTAGTACGGACAGTAGAGATAGCAGTTCTAAGCTATGTGAGATTTGGCACCGCAGGATGGGACATATGTATCATGGAGCCTTGAGGACCTTGCGGGAGATCACTACAAGTGTGCCAGATTTTAGTACTGATCACTTTGATACTTGCAGAGGATGTGTGATGGGCAAGTTTGCCAAATCCCCTTTTCCCAACAGTGACAGCAGAGCGACTGGGATACTTGATTTGATTCATTCTGATGTGAGCGGTCGGATGTCTCATGTTTCCTTGAGTGGATATGAGTACTATGTTTCATTCATTGATGAGCACTCCAGGAGGACCTAGATTTATTTCTTGAAGACCAAGAGTGAGGTCTTCAAGTGGTTTTAGGAGTTTAGAGCTCTTGTGAAGACACAGACAGGTCAAAAGATCAAGTCCCTGAGGTCAGACAATGGGGGAGAGTACACCCTTGGAGATTTTGTTGATTATTGTGCAGAGGCAGGCATTAGGAGGGAGTTCACTGTTCCTTACAACCCCAACTAGAACGGGATTGTGGAGAGGAAGAACAGATCCATTGTAGGGGCTACCAAAGCCATGTTACATGATCAGGGGTTGCCATTGTTCTTGTGGCCAGAGGCTTGCAACACATCTGTTTACTTGCAGAACAAGAGTCTGCATCGTGCCTTGGGGCACATGACTCCAGAGAAGGCTTTCTCTAGGAAGAAGCCTGATATTGGTCATCTTCATATCTTTGGATGCATTACATACTCCTACATACCCAAGGAGAAGAGGACCAAACTAGAGCCCACCACAGAGAAGGGTATATTTGTGGGCTACAGTGAGACCTCAAAGGCCTTTTGGATTTACATTCCTACACAGAGGAGAGTTGTTGTTAGGCAGGATGTGAAGTTCGAGGAGGACAGGGCCTTTAGGTGGTCACAGGAGTTAGAGTATCTAGATCAGCCAGACCCTTAGCAGCAGTTCAGTCAGTCGCAGGGATCCAGTGGGCAGTGATCAAGAGGATCCAGAGGTACATCTATGAGGATGTCAGGTCCTTCAGTGAGCAGTGGCTCAATGAGCCAGAGGGGTGGTGCTTCAGGCAGGATGTAGAGCAGTTCACTAGGGAGTCCACTGATGGACAGTTCACACGGTACCTCAGCTTCTACAGGTTCAGGTGCAGGCAGGAGGACAGTAGACAGGTAGTTAAGAGTTCAGGCTACTGATGGTGATGAGGAGGAGGAGTTTCATTCTCCTATGGGAGAAGCATTCTCAGGGAAGAGGACACCTTGAGAGATGCCACATCCGTTGCTGAACCAAAGAGACCGGTCAGAGAGAGTAGACCACTTGAGAGGTTTTGTAGCTATATGGCAATGGCTACCAGCATCCTTGACTTTGAGCCTTCTAGCTATGAGGAGGCAGCTAGCCAGCAGGTTTGGAGAGAGGCCATGTAGGAGGAGTATTCTTCTATCATGAAGAATGATGTTTGGGAGGTGCTACCGAGGCCTCAGGACAAATCCGTGGTTACTTCCCGATGGCTTTACAAGGTAAAGCATGCCGCAGATGGCAGCATTGAGAAATTCAAAGCGAGGTTTGTGGCTAGAGGTTCTCCCAGGTAGAGGGAGTTGATTATGAGGAGACCTTCTCTCCCGTGGCTCGATATACTTCGATCTGCTCCATTATATTGATAGCAGTAGAGATGGGTTGGAAGATCCACCAGATGGATGTGACTGCATTTCTCAATGGCTTCATATAGGAGGAGGTGTACATTGAGCAGCCACAGGGCTTTGAGGTGCATGGGAAGGAGTCCCGTGTGTGCAGACTGAAGAAGGCCCTTTATGGCCTGAAGCAAGCTCCCAGAGGTTGGTACTCCAGGATAGATACATATTTGCAGGGGATGGGTTTCACAAAGAGTGAGGCAGATCCGAACCTTTACTTTATTGTGATAGGTGAGGAGCCTCTCATTCTGGTGTTGTATGTGGATGAATTGGTCATTACAGGTGCAGAGAGACTCATGGAGCACTGCAAGAGAGATCTTGTGGCGGAGTTTGAGATGAAGGATATCGGCTTGATGCATTACTTTTTGGGTTTGGAGGTGTGGTAGGAGGAGGGGCATTTCTTCCTGGGGTGGGGGAAGTATGTTGTGGACATCCTTGGCAGATTCCACATGGAGGACTGTAGAACCATGTCGACACGGATGATTACCAACTGGAAGAAGCTTCATGCTTCAGATTCCGAGTTGGTGGATCCCACATTGTATAGGTAGCTGATTGGTTCCTTGATGTATTTGGTAAAAATTAGACTAGATATTTGTTTTGCAGTCAACACGATGAGTCAGTTTATGTGTGAGCCTAGGAAGGTTCATTGGGTGGCTGCAAAATACATTTTGCGGTACTTGCAAGGGATAGTGGATTATGGTCTGGACTACAAGCAAGGGGATGGAGTGAGGTTGGCAGGTTATACTGATTCTAATTGGGTAGGTTGTGCTTCTGATAGGAAGAGCACTTCAAGGTGCTGTTTTGGGTTGGGTTCAGTAGTAGTGTCATGGCTCAGCCGGAAGCAGCAATCAGTAGCATTGAGTTCAGTGGAAGCAGAGTATATGGCAGCCAGTCTAGCTAGTTATGAGGCCATTTGGCTTCGCAAGATGTTGTTTGGCTTATTTGGTCAGCCGTTGAAACCTTTAGTGATTTACTGTGATAATCAGAGTTGCATTAAACTCACAGAGAATCCAATATTTCATGACAAGTCAAAGCATATTGGGATCAAATATCATTTCATTAGAGACTATGTTCAGAAGGGCGTTGTGAAGCTTGAGTATATTCCCATTGATGAGCAGGTTACGGATATTCTTATCAAATCCTTACCATGGGGCAAGCATGTCTACTTTAGAGACAAGATGGGTGTGGTGAGGAACACCTCCCTCGGTAAGAGGGAGTGTTGAAATTTGGTACCGGAGGACAAGTGGTTCCCTAAGGCTTTGATCTTTGGCCTAGGGAAAAGTGTCCAAAAAGAATTTAATTTTTTCTCCTAAAGTAACTTTATAATTTTTATAAAGTTAAATCTAATTTAAAAGCGAATTTAAGTGATAAAGTTACTAAAGTCTAATGTTAAAGTGACTTTAATAAATTTAATGTAAAATTAGAAAGGAAAAGTGACTTTGGAAATAAATGACTAAGTGGTCTTTATTTTTTTTTCTCAGTAAAAGACTATCTAAACTATTGTATTATATGTATATTGAAACTTTTACAATCAGTGAAGCATGCCGTCCAGGGCTAGCAGTTGCACCCTGGATTTCTGGCTTGAGCACAGAAAGCTCCCACGTGGGGGCTGTGTCTACAAAATTCCCAGCATTCAAAGGCTCCCACGCAGGGGCAACATCAGCTAAATTTCCCATAACCCTTTTCAAAATTAACATCGTCTCTCCAGAGAGGCCCAGCAGACATAAAAACTAAAGCACTAAGGTGCGGCGTTACACAAAATAGACACATGACTGCCCACGCAGGGGCGCATTACTAAAATTGACTGAAGATTATGGCTATCAGACAGCCAAATCTGATCCAACATGAACTTAACAGAGTTGAGAATTGACCAAAGACCATTCAGACATGAACAAGACAGAGGCAGAGGTGTTTGCTGCCAGACAACATAACCATAATGCAAAACTAAATTACCCGGTGTTGCTTCAATCCTGGGATCGGGCGGAGGGTGGACGTAGAGCTGCAAGATGTGCCTCAGCCTCCTCACATAGGCTTTTGTCCTCCACGACGTATGCCTAGCCATGGCCCTCTTCGACGCCTTCCCACATCGCCCTCCATTTCTCCTCGGTGATGCCCGGAGGTGCTGGCCCCAATGGTGGCGAGGGGGCTTGCATGGGTTCCTTCCCCCTGCTGCCAGCTTCCAACGATGGTTGCACAGCTGTTGCATCCACTCCATCTCCACCTGGTGGCATTGGTGGTGGCGCGACCGAATCTTTCTCTCCAGAATCTCCCTGAGGCGATTCCAAAGTGCCTTGTTGATCCCCATCTTCCGCTTCTTCAGGAGATTTAGTGAACAGGATTGAGATGTGGGCATTGATGCCCGCGTTCTCCGACGTGCTGCCCAAGGAGAAAATGACAGAGCCAAAGGCCGGAAGCCCCGTCTCTTCTGCGCTCGCACAACCAACCTCCAAGAACTGTCTAGCCTGCAATGGTGTTGCTTTCGCCCTCCGATGGCAGTAGCAACAACAACAGTGATGATGCTCCTCTTCTGCTGGGCGCTGAGAGGATGATCCTCTCCCTAGACCTCTCCTGCTCGGCTGCCGCTCTCGAATCCTTGCCATTGAGCTTTCACCATGTTTGCCCTGTTCCAAGACCTCTACCAACTAGATGATGACCCCGCGGTGCCCTGTGGGAGAATTCGAAGGCTGAATTGCCACAGAAGCGCAAACACCAGATAAATTATGCCATCGTTTCCGCTCGGAGTACCACAAACTACTGAAGTTGCAGTAATCCTCCCCAGACTAGGCTTTGCATGAGCGTCGAGCCTTAAATTTATCCCTGAACTGCTCGGCCTGTAATTCTTCCTCACGACCTTCCCTATGGTGGCATACCCAAGATACTGTGACTGCACTGCAGGGTGGTGGAACGTCCCCCCAATCCAGTTTCCCCTGACCCTACAGAAATCCTTGCTCAGCCTTGTTATGAAATTGCAATACGCCATCCTGCGTATGAATAAGCACTTCGAGGCTTCGGTGCGAGCCCGCCTTAATGGCTTTCTGAACATTCATACTGTCCCTCTGCTCGGCATTGAATGCCTGGAGCTCGAGCCTTCCAACCTTAATTCTTGACGGCGTATGACCATAACTGCTTATCTCTGGCACGGGGCAGCACATGCTATGCATGTGTCTCATCCGTCTGAGACGTGCCTTCACCCGCATCCGGGAGACTAAGTGGTCTTTATTAAAGTGGGGTGAATTAAAAAATAAAAAATGAGCATTTAAATGAGCATTTAATCTCAGGCCTAGATCTCAATCTATTTCAGCCATTGGATTTAGAGGTTACCCAAAAGTCACTTAGGATTAGATTAAAGGAGGAAAAGGAGGCAAAAGGTCATTCATTCTTTCATGAGCAGATTGAGAGAAGGAGAGCAAGAGAGCAAGGGAGATTTCTGGACAAGGAGGAGAAAGAGACAACAGCTTGGCACACATTCCAAGGCAGCAGTTGAGAAGATTTGTACAGCTAATTCAACACACAATGAAAGGTTGATTTTGGCACGATTTTCTAGAAATCTGTACAGTTAGTTTGCACAGAAATCGAGGAGTGGTTTGCACAGAAATCGAGGAGCAGTTTGCTGTTTTTTCTGCACACAAATTGAGGTTCGTACAACTCATTTATTGCAGTCCATACAACACATTTAATGCATGCCATACAACAACATTTAAGGCTGAAAGTGGGCACGAAAATCTAGGAGGCTGTACAACATTTATTGCTGTCCTGTTTCCTGTAATTTCCAGTTTGCTGTGAGGCACAGGAAAAGAGATAAGTTGTAAATTTGCTTGCTGATTTTTTGCTGAATATTTCTCAATGTAAAAAAGGCATTTTTAGAAATAAAGAAGAGCTCTCGAACTGGTTTTCCCCAAGAGTTGTAGGGGGTTTTTCCAGGGTCACATTGACCAAAAATCACTGTGTTCAAATGTGTTAAAGGACTGCTTGTACCTGCTCATTTTTTATTTCTGCATTTTCCACCATTCTGTAAAATTTCTAGAATTTGTGTTTTCAGCAAAAATTTATTTTTTCAGTTGTTGAATGTATGGATATGGGAAAGGGAATTTAACTATATGGGAGAAATAAGGTGAAACTGAAAACTGGGGTAGGAAATGAGAAACTTCTAAATCTTTTAGATCTTAGACTCTAAAACAACCATGGAAAGACTAGACCAAGACTAACATCAATCCTTTGGAATCAAACTGATGTCGAAACACATGGTGAGGCTTCTAGGACATGGTATGAGGTTGTGGAACTTGTTTTTGGAAAAGAGAATGACACTTATTTAGATTAGATGACTCAAAACCTATAAGACTATGACTGGAAACAAGGCAAACTTTCCAAAGCTTAGAATCAAAAATTTTAGGGTGATAACAAGAGGTAACTATAGCTTTTGTTGCATGGGTAGTCTAGGCATAACTAAATTCTAGGTATTTTCTCTCCAATTCTGGTTCCAAGGATATGGTTGAGATTGAGGATATTTAATAGGAGGAGATGGAGACCACTGGTTCCAAGGTGAAGGAAATTGTGCTGAAGCAGGGGTAGGATATTGCCACAGATATTGTTGAGTATTATATGCATTGTTCCATGAATTGAAAGAGGAAAAGTTTTGAGACATACTTGGAGGTCAGAGTTGTCATGGCCTCCTTAATGCGATGAAATAAGAGGACATCACTTTCTCGCTTGATTCTCTGAGTACTAACTTTAGTCTATGCAGCTCCGAACATTTCCCTATCGAATGCTCCATCTGAAAAATATTAGAGAAGTTGTGTTGTTGAATTCCCATCCCTCAAAGGATTTTTCTTCCGACAATTCGGGAAGAACACAGGCAGAGGTGTGTCAGCTTCTCCTTGTGTCTTCTTAATCCATGCTATCATTATCTAGGAAAAGAGAGTACCATGGATATCATCTTGAAATTTTCAAACAAATTCCCAATCTCTACTCTTGTTACTCCTCCTCTTGTAGATTTTTGTATTCGAGCAGAAGAATCTCGAATTGTACTCCTCCCCTTGGATGATCCTTGAGAGAATCTTAAGTAGAGCTTTAATATTTCAGTAAATGGCTCTTTCGATGTATCCCATTTTCCTAAGAGGTTCAAGGTCTCGAGACAGCCATCCCTCATTCCCCTGATAAATAGTCTTCAAGATTTCCAGATCTAAATCACTATGTTTATACCTCTACATATTATAATGGAATTGTTCCACATATTCTTCCAGGCTCTCATCCTCCTTCTACATCATTCTAAATATATCTTCCCTTAAATCCCTAGTTCTGCAATAGTCCTATCACTTTGATAGGAACGTCTCCTTCACATCATTCCATTTTCGAATAGAAGCAGAACCCAATCCCATGAACCATCTCAAGGCTACCCCTTTTAAAGTAGTGAGGAATAATTTTAATTTCTGTGCATCTGAGGTATAATCATAACTTCTGCATAAGACATTGAACTCAAATAAAAAGGTGTGTGGATCTTCCACAATCATCACCTCGAAGGATGGTAAGGATGATAGAGAAATATTTTTCATAGGAGCTTCTGATTTCCCCGATTGGAAACTCAAAGGTGGTGATAGTATCTTTTGTTTTATTCTTGTTTCCCCCCATGACCAATTCTTCTAATCCTTGTTGTAGCAGATGTCCTTCAAACTATTCTTGTGTTGGCCTTGTAGATGTGATTAGTGCCTCAGATACCCCTGGGGCTAGATGTTTCACCACACTGCCTGTATCTAGATATTGATAAATCAAAAGGTGCTTTTCCATATTAGGTGTTCGATGTTCCCCCTCAGTTTTCCCTTTCCTCTCGGTCCTCAAGTTCTAGGTACTAGCTCCCCCTTCCTACTCATGAATTGGATTCTTGATCTTGGAGGTATGGGTGCTACTTTTAGAATGATATGGTCTTGAGATAGAGGAATCAAAGGTCTCTACTTTTGTTATGGGAGTAACAACTTTCTGTGACCCATTTTCCTTTCACCCCTCTGATAGTTGGACTGTTCTTTTTCTACCTTGGAGATTAGTTCTTCGATAAATGTCTTCCTTCCCAAATCTACACTCTTCCTTTCCTTTTTACGACCCATTTTTCCTGTGACTAATTCGATTAGGGGGTGATATTAGTATCTATGTAATTCCTACAATTGCACACATGGACCCTATGTGTATTAACTCACACCCTAAGTGTCTCAGTATTCGACAATGGTGAGCCCACCCAGGTCTGTTAGAGCGATGCACAGGTTCTTACCCCTCGTCTGACTGCACAACAACTGAAGAGTTGAAGACATGCTAAAGAAAACAAAAATTCCTTAAGTTCCCTATTAATCACAATGGTGAGCCCACCCAGGTATGTTAGAGCGATCCACAAGTTCTTACCTCTCGTCTTAACGCCCAACAACTGTGGACGAGGAACACTCTATATCAAAGTAACAATTTGGCTAATTGTATCATCAACTGCCATCCCCAACAACGGTGCCAAAATGTAGTGTTGTTTTAATCAATCTTAATTGGCTGAGGCTACAACATTTAGTTTCAACCCAGGGTAGGTCTTGCTATTTCAATGGAATTCACATTGTATGTGCCTATATACTCCAACCAAGAATAAGGAATTGCAGAAAATAGTAAATGATGTCATTGATCTAAATTTCTGAATGAATCCATGCTTGTAGACATAAAAAAATTCTACATAATTAATTCACACTTCATAGCTATCGAATTAAAGGTGCGCCACACAAGAACTAATATCTACTCCAGCTAGTTACTACCACTCTGTTGATTAACTCAGTGTAACAACATAATCTAAATGGAAACAACAACAAATATAATCCATGATTTATACACCAAAAGCGAGAAGCCATAAATCATTTAGCTAAACTAGAATATACACTTCCTATATCATTGTTATCCCTGCCAAAGAAGAAGGCCCTTCCTCCTCAACAGGGCATAGGAATGACACAAATGTAATTAATGAAATCGCTGAAGAGCAGTAACAACATCACCGTGTTGATTAATATTAAGAATAAACTTAGAATTACAAAAGTAGAGTAACATTACTTTTGTACATGTCGTGTCCTTATACATAAAAAATCAAGTTCCTTTATTGTTTTTAGAACCTGAAATTAGAAAACATATCAATCATGAGAATCTCACAATTATCATGCTAATAAAAAATAAAAGTAGTTACAACCTATTTCTAAATAAATATAAATCAGTTATGATTGCAACCACTTAGGTATTGTTGCATCCAAAATAAATAATCCCTACTGCTAACAATTCTTATGTGGAATAGTACCTACATTTTCTAGCTTCGATGCAACAACATCGAGTGAATGGTGGTTTGGGATGTCACAACATCACTGGTGATAGCACTTTTGTTGTGACAAGAGACTCTTGTATCTGCATGTAGTGTAACAGCATCCTGTAATAGCATCCAATGTGTAACAACAACCTATAACGGAATCCAATGTGTTATAGCAACCTATAACATCATCTAGGGTGTAACCGTGAACCATTCTACCCTCCTTTGTAGTTAATTCATGTTGCGTGTCTACTCCATAGCTTTGTTCTCACAAGCCATCACCTAAAAAAAAGAAGAAATTCCCAAAATACTTCTTCAATACTCTCTTAGTTAGTGACAAAAAGGAATAAAGCCTCGTATTATTCGGTAAAATACAACAAAGTAACATGATAGTAGAATAGGTTAAAAAGGTGAGAAAATAGGGAAATGGATCATGTAATTTCATAGGCCTAGAGGATAGAAGGGTCAAAACTAGGGCAAGTATGTGCAAAAAATAGGTAAAACACCACACCCAACACTTACGTATAAGAGTACTTCTAGTGGAGCCATTTTCAATATAAGGCCTCAAGTATGTACATACCCAAATTTGAAAAATGCATGTTAATAAATAGTATGGTATGAGAAGCCAACTTCCCTTGAAAAAATGGTGTAAAAAATTGTTGAAGTATGGAATCATGTTGCAAACAAATGATGGATTGAAACCAATATTCAATATATCCTTTACTTTCTTGATTTCCCATAGCCTTCATATCATGAAGTTCTTGAATTTTTAAAATGACTTGTTGATGTAGACTAGAAGCAACCTCATTTTCTTTCATAACTCTACGATTTTTGGATTTGAAACATTCTCAATCCCAATATAAGTTTTATGCAATGGTGCATGTGAGATATAATGGGTGGGAAGGGTAGTTGAAATGTGCAGTTCAACATTGTAAGCATGTTGGGTGTGGAATGAGTTGAGCAAGAAATTGTGTAGGGCATGGAGAATTTTGATGATGTAGCTGATTGAGTTGTGTGGATGTTTTTGATAACAGGCAAGATGTTGTTGAAAAGCTGGAAAATAATATGGATGATGTGTTTTTGCTACAATATGTGGGAGAGTATCCATGTTATCATAAGATGAACCATGCCAAACATGTATACAAGATTGGTGAGGGTTATATTGAGATTGACATGGTTCCCCTAACATAAGAGTATTCCATAATGGATTATGCAAGTAAGAAAATGGAGAGGAATTGTTTTGAACCATACATGTAGGCCATGGTTTCCATGGTTTTGACCTTGTTGTAGCTTCCCCATCTCTTTGATATGCTACTTCCATCCTATATAAGGAAGAGTAACTATCTATGGGATGCTCCTTTTAGTAATGAGGTAAAAACACTTCATCAAATTTTGCCTGATTTTTCTCAACCTACAAAACATGCAATTTTGAATTTAGAGAGCTAATAAAATCATATTTAAAATTTTTGAATAAAACATTAATTTCAGCTCTTATGTCTCATGTTCTTGTAGTAGGCTTGGAAAATAAATAAGAAACTTCTCTAGAATTCTTACCATCCTTGGAGATTCATCTTGAATACCTTATGCATAAATCACAAACATCATCATATGATATTTGAAAAAAATCACCTTTTCCTATCATATTTAAGAGCTCTAAAAATTTGTCTTTGAATCCTTTAAGAGTGAGTGTTTTTAAGATATCTTTCTCCAAGTACTTATGCTTTGATTTTTGAAGGTTGTATCAAAATCGCTCTACATAGTCCTCCAAGCTTTCATGTTCCCCTTCTATCGTATTGAAAATATCTTCTTGGGCCTTGCAATAGTCTTGGTACTTCTTCAAGAATACATTCTTCATGTCCTCCCATGTTTGGATGCAGTTCCCACCAAAGCTCATGAACCATTGGAGAGTTGCTACTTTTAGAGTAAGAGGAAACCCTTTCAACCTTTGATCATTAGTACAATAATCATATCCTCTACAAAGTACTTCAAATTCAAATAAGAATGTATTCGAATATTCATTTGCAAAACCATGAAAATTTGGTAGAGAAGATGGGGGAATTATGTGCATTTGTGTCACTCCTCCTAAATCTTTGATAGGGAATTAAAAAGTAGCAATGTGAGCCATTTCTTACCATAATAGAAGATTTTCTTCATGTGTTTCTTTCAGGCTTGTCCTTCAAATGTTCTTTCCAATTGGTTAGTGAAATGGGTGGTGCTTACATCACTACTTGAGTGGGATGATGATATTTGTTTTCAAAATTCTACCTTAAAATTCCTACTTCTATCAATGCATACTATATGACCTAAGTCTAAATACTAAGGATAGACCCATCATTGGTTCCCTAAGATGCGTATGTAGGTTCTTACCTTCCATCTTCAATATCTAGCTCTTACGAAGTTGGGTATGCATCTGCAACCATATATTAGTGTAGTAGTGATATTTGACTATCTCCCTGGCAAGGGCGCCAAAATGTTGGGTAAAATTAATTGCTTAATAAATAATTAAAACAACTAATCACCTAGAAATTAATTATTGACTCGAGGAGCGTCTTTTTATTTCAAAGTAATTGAAAAATTATATGCATAAAAATACCAACATCTAACACTAGTTCTATATGATTGTGTTATATACTATCAAGCTCATTCAACAAGAAATAAAATGTAAGACTTAAATAATAAAACTAAAATTAAAAAGAAGAAAGTAAATGACAAGAAAAATAATTTTGCTAATCACACAACTTGAATCATTACTAAATTAAACCATACATTGTTGAATTGGAAATTTAATCTATCGTACCTGCATAATTCAAATGTGAATCTAGAGTAGTAAATTAGTTGAGATCTAGAAATTGGAAGAAATAACAAATCTGGAAAACGAAACAAACAACAAATTAGTTAAAATAAAGGAAATATACTTTAAGGAATGACAATTGAAATTCAAATAAACGAACACATAACTACACTAATTTACATGTTCAAGGCATTACCTTGTCCAAGGTAGTGGGCCCAACTACCCAAGACTCAATTCTACCTTGAGAAATAATTCAGATTAGATTACAAGTAATAGATGTAGAACTCAGTGAGTAGCTTCCTTTATTAAAATATATGAGAGAAATAATTACAGAATAATGAAACTCTTATATTTTCTTCAAATTCAATAATTGTTCATCTCCCATCTCTCATCTCTTATCTCTTCTCCTACATCCTATCTAATAATCATCCATCTCATATGTCCTCATTATCTCCCAATTATCCCCCCATTATCCCCTTCTCTTTGATCTCTGTTTTCATTTAAATACACATAAAGCAAAGGGAAGTTACAACAAAGTTGATTACAAAATGATTTCCATTACAATTTTTGATTGATTACATAATCTTAATAAACAAGATCAGATCTGAAATATATTTTCATCAACATTCACCAGGAACAAGTTGAATTTGGTATTGCAATTGGAAGAATTTGGAAAATGGCTACAACAACAAATATCATAAAATCACCTTTGAAGAACCTTGTGTTTCTCTCAATCAAAACCTAATTTTGGAAAACTTCTCATCACAAATTTAATTTGATCCATTCTGGACAAAACCCATGCTTCAGATTTTCGATATTCTCCTTCATTTGTCTGAAACTTCAAATGCAAAACTTTCACTTATTATTCCAGCGAATTTCTGAGTTGGAATATTTATTTATGAGCTAGACATCAAATTTGTAATTTGGAAGAGATCTTGGAGGCTGAAATAGTGAGTGATGTTGTAAAAAATTCATTAATAAACCATCATTGGAAAAACCATGGATAATAATCATCAATTTATTAAAAATAAAGGAGAAGAAATAATATTTATCCATAAGAGCATAAATAATTATAAAATGGAATTATATGATAAATTATGATAAAGGACGTGATAAAGAATGGTAGAAATGGATGAAATAAGCATTAAAAAGTGATAATATAATGACAAATTAGTGGCCCAACACCTAGTATTGGTGCTTCAGCAAAATCTTCTTTAATTCTAATAAAATAATCCTGAGAGGTAGGGCTCTATTTGACTTCATTTTCCTTTTTTATAATGTCTATAATACCCTTGACTATTTTTGCATAGTTGGGTATTAACCTTCTTAAGAAATTGATTCTCCTCGAAAAGACTTGGACCTCTTTCTTATTTTTGGGTAGAGGAATCTAATTGATAGCTTGGACTCACTTAGGATCAACTTTCACTCCTTCTTGTGCTACTATGTGTCCTACTAGCTTCCCCTCACTCGGTGAAAACTGAAATTTCTTCGGATTCAAAGATAGTCCATACCTCCTGCACTTCTCAAAAGTGAGCTTCAAGTGGAGGATGTGTTGTTCATCGATCTTAGAGAATACTGTGATATCGTCCAAATATACCACTATGAACTGGTCTTTTTCTCCTACAAAATCTATATCCTTAGCTCTCTAAAACGTGGCCCCTACATTAATAAGAGTGAAAGGAATGCGAGCATACATGAAAGTTCCCCAAGGGGTAGTGAAAGTAGTGTTCTCCTGATCATCAAGGTGGACTGCCACTTGGTTGTAACCGAAGAACCCATCCCTCATGTATATTCTAACAGATCTAACCACCTTATGTAATATTTAATCCATCTTGGGCAGTGGGTGATTTTCTTTCAAAGATTCCCTATTAAGGTTATGAAAATATACATATAACCTTATTTCTCCATTTATTTCGGACTAGGATTAAGTTGGCCACCCACTCTAAGTACCTTAAAGGCACTATGATTTTAGCTTGTAGAAGTTTCCTCATTTATTTTTCAATAGAAGGGAGGAAGAGTGGGTTAATCTGCCTCAGCTTCTACTTGTATGGTTTTATTACACTTTTTATAGGAACCTTATGCTATATAATATTAGTATCAAATGCTTTTAAATCCTCATAATACCAAGGAAAAACATCCTTATAGATTTCAGAGAGATTTAAATACCTTTGTTTATATTAGATATCATTTTTGGGATTCAACTGCGTTAAGTAAGTCATTCATGTATGAGCATTTCCATGAGAGGTAGTCGTAACTGACTAATTTCTCATGATTCTTTGAATAGTTCACTTAGCACTCATTGCATCGGGTGATGCTCACAGGGGTGAAGAAGTGGGATTGAAACTAGTGAAATGCGGAGAATGAATCACATAGCATCAATCATCACTTCCGGGGCTTGCACCCGGTAACCAGGACTTCCCAGGAGGTCACCCATCCCAGATCTCGTCTGGCTCAAGCACGCTTAACTGTGGGATTCCTTTTGATAATCTGACCATCTCAGGTTCATCTTCTGAGCCAATATTGCAATCTTCTACTTGTTCGTCCATCTCAAAAGCCATTGGTTTGGAGGCTACATCATTATTGTTAAATAATCTTTCTAGTGGAACTAACCCATGAGGAATAGTATTCCCCTTCAGTTGTAGAATTTTTTGTCCAGCCACAGTGTCTTCCTATGGAGTTGGTTCTTGATTTGCCTCTTTTTCCTCTCCTTGATCAATAGTTGAGTTATCAAACTCCCCAACTACCTCTATAAATCATTTGATCTCTTCATCATCCTCTAATGCCAGTGTTTGACATTATCAGGTATGGAGGGTCTATGTTTGACCTCCACCTTGTACCTAAGAAGCAGATTTTGAGGAGATTTGAAATTTCTTGTTGCTACCGTAAGGGAATCAACCACTCTATTTCCTTCTTTGGGTGGAAATTATATATGAAAGGCCAAGAAGAAGTTATCAATTAAATCCCATACTTCACTCTAGTAAGTCCTCAATCTGGTGTGTTTAACTTGGCACTGATTTCGGATCTGCTTTACAATCAACTTGAAATCTCCATGTATAGTTAAGAATTCAATATTCATATTCCTTGTTGTTTATAGCCCAAGAATAAATGCTTCATACTCTACCACGTTGTTGTTTGCTTCAAACTCCATCTTGAATGAGAGGGGCATCAAGCTGCCCTGAGGACTTACCAACAATACTCCTGCTCCATTTCCCTCTTTGTAATTCGCCCCATAAAATTATAACTTCCATACTTTTTTATAACTTTTAGCTGGGATCACAGTTTTTACAAATCTAGACTCTCTATACAACCTCCTTTCTTCGCCTCCAAAAGTGGGAATAATGGCATAAGTTATATCTAATTGTATAGATCCCCCCACCTTGGAACCCTAAGACCTGGATAGGAGCATGTGAATAGAGGGGGAATATTTTCCACTACTATGTCCATCACTATGCTCTTCACAGTGATCTAAGTCAGGATTACCACTAGATATTTTATCATTCCCAAGCATTTGACCATCTAGAGTCAAAGAAGTATAGGTCCTTATAGGGTCTCATGATCTGCAAGCCAAGTTGTTCCATCATGGCTAAGGGCATGAGGTTATGCAAGGCTCCAAATTCCAACATACAATTATGCAATAAGAGGTCATGAATTACCAGGGTCACATAGAAGGGTGTACTGGAAGAATCAAGTTCTTCAACATGAGGCCCAGTGACAACCATTAGTCTCTCTTCTTAAAGGTTTAAACAATCATAGGTAGGTACTGAGGTGGATGGTAGCATAAACTGGGACACTTGATCTTTATAAGTGGGTTGTTTTAGAAGTTCAGTTAGGGGAACAAGGATCTTTACCTTCTCGAGTTCCTTCTGAAGATTGAATGTAGACTAGCCCTTTTCTACGCCTTTCATCTCTACCTCTATTTCTTTATAACTGGTAGCTTTTATAAGAATGGGTTCCTTCTCTTATGAGTATTACTCAAAGGTATTGTGTTCCTTATTTAAGGAAACTTTTACTTTGGATGGGTCAGGGTTCAACTTCCCTTTCCCTTTATTTAGCACTTAGGGAATATCTTGGGGAGTAGTTTCCTCTTGTTTTTCAGGTTCACTCAGCCTCTTTTTTGAAGATACGAGATCATAGATTGAATGTAGCTGTGATTGCATGAAACCTACAAATTGTTTACAATAACCCCTTATGTCCTTCTCATTTACTATTGCTTCTTTATCATGGCACATCTCATGGTAAGCCATATTTTCTTGTTCCTCTTCACAGAAGGAGGAATACAAGTTCCTTGCATCTCAGGTGTATTCTGTGGTTTTTCATTTGGATAACCTTTTATAAATAAAATAGGAGGGATTTGATCGATTTGATATTTTCTTTCCCTTTGAATTTTCTAAAATGGTGGCCTTCTGTACTATGGGTTATAACCTCAATTGTTACCTTGAGCATTCTGTTTTGGGAGACTTTTATTCTCAAGCTCAAGCTTCACCACCTTATGAGATAAACTCTTAATGAGTCTATCCATTTCTTCGCACTTCAGATCTGGTAATTTTTTGTCTTGACCATAGAAGGAAGTTTCTTCTTTCCCCTTTTTCTTCTCAATAGTTTCATTCTTTCCTCTTGACTTCCATACTGAGGTGAAATTTTCTTCTACCTTAAGAGCATCAACTTGGAGTTGATCCAAAGTAAGAGACTTCCTCTCCCTTAGGGTAAAGCCAAATTTAGACTCAAAGGCTCCCACAAATATTACACAAGCAACAACTTGAGGAGGCTTTATCTCAATAGAAAGGTTATTATACTGCTTATTGAACATTTTTATGAATTTTGAAATATCTTCTTTTGGCTTCTTCCTTATAACATTGTACTATGTGGGCACATACTCATGATCTCTCTTTTCACCCCACTTTTGTCTATGTTGGCTTATATGGGCTTGACCCAGGTTCGGAAGAATTAATTAGCCAAACAAATCCCGCAGCTACCAGCCCTTTTGGTAACAGCCCACAAAGTGTGAATTAAGGTCTCGCCTGAGGTAGTAGGGGAGGGTGTTGGAACTAGGTTTCCACACCCTGGGGGTGTCTTGGATATGTTTTGGGGCTCACACATTGTTCTACAACCTCGCGTTGTGCCAGATCTGTGTAGATTGGAATACCCTTATTGCGCTTATTACAGATTGAATCACTTATTACTAGTCTGATCTAGTTAAAGTGGTATTTAAGCAAACATTTATTACTTTTGGTTACTTAGCACATCAAGATTAACCCAGTTTACATGTATTCAACAGTAGAACATGCAGAAATTATAATAGTTCATTTCTCATAAAAGAGTAAAGTCACAATTAACAAAAAATTTAGAAGAAACTTATCTTTATTACCAATCCTCAACAATACATCCAAATCCACCCTGCACACTCAGCTGCAGGGGTCCACACACACAGTTGCGAACTTTCTATGCTTCTATGTACACAGCTACAGAGCCTCTACCTTCTACCCTACTACCTCGACTCAGACTTACCACTGCTCTCAGACTATTCACCCATTACATGTCAGAACTATTCTTTTCAAAAACCAAAAATTGAACTGCCTTTCCCTCATAGAGCCTCAGTCTATTTATACTTTCCCTTGGCCTATGATCCTACCATGGGCTGACTCTATTACTATTTATCTACATTATTTTCGGGTGGACTACCCTTTGACTCAACCGACTATAGTTCATGCTTCGTGCTTTCTGCGGAGTCTTTTACCCTAGTATTACCCAAAATTCTAGGCTTCACACCCCATACTTGTTCCACAGGGCTTCACTACCCAACAGTCCCCCAACACAATCATCATGACTCATCCCGAGTCACTGAGATGGTGCATCCATATTTGCACGGAGGTCAATCAACAACATCAGTGGGTCACTGGTACTACCAGAAAATTCTTCCGTCATGCGCTACATCCGTTCCACCTGTGGTACCGATATTTTTGTCCCTGTCTCAACTGTCTCCATCCTAGCACATTCGGCCTTCATGCATGCTACCTTATGCTCTATGGTGGTTGAAATTGCAAATGCCTCATCCAACCTGACTTGATACGAGCTTTCACCATTACTTCCTTCTATCTCGCAGCTTCAGCTTGGTTTTTCATGTCTTGTACCTCCCTCATCTTACCCAACCTTTGTAGGATAGCAATGGTTTGCGCGGTTCCTCGAAGTTGATCATAGGTGTGCTGAAGTTCCCAGGCCTCTGCTTCCAACTTGCGGAGTGTCAGATCTTCCTGAAGGACAATGAGCATATCAATTGACTAAGTTAGCAACTTCGTACATTCTTTGAGTGACCGTGCAAGCATCATGCACCCCATATCAATAATGTTCCTACGTTGTATTGTGTCCTCTGGGGGCATCAGTGGTAGGACCTACAATTTCAACTCGGTGATCTGTGTGCTGAGTTTGAGCTGAAGCCGTGCGGCCACCTGTTTTGTCCTTTGGAACTCCGTAGCCAAAGTACGAATTTGTGTTTCAACGGGCAAGTCCCTTGTAATATCTAGCGCCTAAGCACTCAAACAAGCTTCCACTACTACCTTTTCCATCTATTGTTTTTGTGTGACTGCTTCATCATGTTGAAGCTGTAGCTATTCAATATTAATTTTCTCCTCTTGGAGTATCTAGTAGATGGTGTTGTCGGGGAGTTGTTGCAAACTATCGTGTATGAGTGCAGCCATGTTTAGTCCCAATCCGGTAAGTCGTTCTAGTATTGCTTGGTCTTCTAGTTGGTTGGTGACCAACACGCTTGCTAGAATCAGAGTAGAATGAGCAACTTGGGCTCTGAGAAATGGTTTTGCAGCCGTCATACATGAGGCTTCTATAGAAATGCTACGACTTACCTGCACAATTCTTGATCCCAATTCGCATAACTACTTCTGGAGCTCCCGCAACACAATGTGTTGCTTCGACATAGCCTCATCGACTACCTCCCGAGTAGCTTCGCGAATGATGTTTTTGATGTCATTGAGATTGCCGTCCATTAGGGTGGTAACTTCACTGTCAACCTTAGATGCTTTTGCTTTCTTTCATGCTTCCGGTCACTCTGGTGTGGCTGAGCACTTTAGTGGATTACCAGTAGTAGTGGACGGCGTATCTATTGCGACTGGCTAAGCAGTTTCCTTCTGAGTACCTTTGTCTTTTGCTGGTGTCTACGTTCCTGGTACTGCTTTATCCGCTACTGCGATTTTTTCCTCTCACGCTGCCTTAACCTCTGAAACATACTGTTCATCCTTCTTTTGTTTTGTAACGCGCTTGGCTACCTCATTTTGTTTCTGAATAGTAGCCTCGTCTTGTGCCACTGTTGCGGGTCCTTTCCAAGCTGCGGGCCAAGCTGTGGGACAAGCCTCGACAATCTTGTGAACAATGTCATTAGTGACAATGAACCGGAGAGGGGTCCATGTCTGGGCTGGGTCCTTCCACGCCTAGATGTAGACATGATGCATATCTACTTTGAATTCCATAATGTGCTTCATACTCTCATAAACTTCATTTGTTAAGCATGGTAACTCGTTGATCCAGTGACGCACATTTGCATCCATCAATATCCAAAAGATCTTAATCCCCCAAATTCTGCTTGCGTCCTTGGTCGCCTAGAGGGATGCATACTGTGTGGCTTCCGGCCATTCTTGGGTTAAAACAGTAAACTAGTTGTCTTCAAGCAACTCAGTAGCAACCAAGATGAGAGACAGTAGCAACCATGCATAATAAATGTCTTTCCTTCCTCCTGGACTTCGTGACAATTGGCCATAGATTCTTCACAAAGAAACTATTACCAATTGAACCATACAATACCGATACATTCTTCAACCAGTACGATAACTACGGTGGAGACCTCAAAGCTCTGACATTTCCTCATTACTTTTCCTGCCAGCAACTAAGTGGCCACCCGGACTGCATCGTCGGAGATACTGTCAATGATGTACCCTCATGGTCCCTTGGTGAGCTTACACTTCTTCTTTAGTCGTTCTATCATCCCTACATCATTACTTTTGGCCATAATTTCTTGAGGGTTCCATCCAGTGTAAGGTAGATGCGAGACCCCATGAACAAGTTCTGCTGTGATACGGACAGGTTTACCGACCAATAGTGTATCTTTGTGCACTAGAAAAAGCAACTACTTGATGACTAACATAGTAATAGGGGGCCGGAGAAAGTGCAGAATTGCCAAGAGACAAAGTAATCCAGCTTCATCCACCTTTTGCAGCCACTTATTTGGTTGTAGAGTGGTCACCATGCCTTTTATTGTGTGGTCCATTAAGGCATTCATCACTAGATGGGGAAATTTTGTTCGGTCTGAAAGGTCGCAATCATCAAATTTCATCTTCGTGACATGACCAACCACCGAGTTTTCCACTAGGACGTCTTTCGGGAGAGAGGGGGTAGTGATTATATGTTGAATTCGTCTAGGTTTGTGGGTACCTTATTTGTCCCCTTGCTTGGAGGCATATACTTGGGTCATCGCACTAGTTGTACAGGGTCCTCCTCAAGGATGTCCTCTTTGACCCTCATGGGAGACTCTTCTATTTCTTCCTCGCTATCAATGACAATAGTTTTACCTTTTTCTTTCATTGTGGTTTTTCCAATCTACAGGTGTTGTGGCGACCATGAAACTGATTATGGAAGTGGAGGTTTCTTCTCGAGGGGGGATTTAGAATGTTCAGCTTTTTGTGGTGACTCTGGGTGTTGTCTAATGGTGGTAGGCCCTTGAGATTTTAAGATGACATCTTTGTAACGCTGTGACAATGCCTGAAACCACGAATTGTTTTCAATGTCCTCATTGCTCATGATGTAGGCAATATGGACCAATTCTCTTGTCGGACAGTACGATGTGGTGGTGTGACCTTTACTATGTTTATATATCATTTGAACTCGAAAACTAACAGCTTGTTTTTATGGTAGCTCATAAATGTGACTTGGGTGGTTATGCTTTTGCCTTACTGGCCCATCGCCCACTTCAAGGCACTTTAGATGCACCATCACACCATGAGCAGTATCTTTAATGGTCACTTTCCATCTTTCCTTTGTAGCCGCGAATCCCCAAGGTCACAGATGTGGTTTCTGCAGGGAGCCAGTGGTCATATTGCGTCATTGTATAGCAGCCCGTTTTATAGTCATGCACCCTCTTCCAACTGCTTGGGGTTTTGGGACTGAACCCTCGATGGATAGCCAGAAGGGTAAACCCTTCCCGTGGGTCCTCCAATTCCCCACTGACCTGGGTCACGAGCACCTGAGATGTCCTTCTGCTTCTATTATGGAATTATGGTGTGCGTGCCCCTGCGGCTTCCAGTGTAGCAGTATCAGGGTAGGAAAGTCAGTCATCTTGGTCAATTCCCTTTCGTCATCTAGGGCGGCCACTTCTAATTGAAGGTTCTTGATGGCTTTATCCAACTTCATACTGTGGTCATAGATTCGGGCCTCAGTTTTTTCCAACTCATCAAGGTGTTGTTTTGCACACCAAATGGTAGCCCACAACTACTGAACCTTATCGCGGATGTCATCTCTGGTGGGAGAATCTATGCCTAGAGTGGTTGATTGGGCCGTAGGGAGGAGCTTCCCCCTAGCCTGATGATCTTGTGGTCCACTCTGGTCTATTAGAGGTTTCGGTCGTCTGCTATACACCCATATTCTTCATGCTATCATTTTATGCCATCTTAATGATCATGTATATCTTCCAATTCGGAGTCAAAACTTTCTCTTGTATCTAAGCTTCCTCGATCCTTCTATCAGTGCATGCACCCTATCTACTGACGAACTGAGTTGCTCCTGTACTACGCATGTGTGCTAGTCTTCATTGGTCACATCCAGCTCTTCTCGGTGGTGTCTTTCTTCACATCGTGGCGATTGAGTCACCCTATTACAGTTGAGTGTTGTAACTTCCTGCAAGTGATTCTACCAACGCTTTGCCTCCTCAAAATTAATGGTGCAGATACTCTCACGTTTCCACGAGGTTCTTCTATTGTCATTGTAATGCATCTGATTGTGGTTCTGCACTGTGATCTGATAAACACAATCCAGTTCATCATTATTTTCCTCGTCACAGATGGTTCTGTGTAGCGCTCCCCTTCCGTTGGGTCCAGCGGAACTACTATGTGAGGTGACTTCTTTTCGAAAGTCATCATGTGCCTTTTCAAGTTGATGATTCCTTTCATGTCGATGGCCCAATAAATCCCAAGCAAGGCAGGGTAAGGATTGCTATCATCGATAAGCTTTATGACTTCGAAATTGGTCTGGGTAGCTACACCATCGATATCCACCATCACCCCTTGCAATCAGCCCATTGGTAAGATCTTTTGTTGATTGGCCATTCGTAGTTGAATCAGGGACCATCACAATATGGGCTTGCCTATATGCTCCCAAGTTTGCTTAGGCAGTATATTTGCATCCGAGCCTAAATCCACGATGACTTGATTCATTTCATAATTTCCTCCTATCTATGCCATCATTCTCATTTCTCTTCAGTACATAGAGCATGTTGTCCTATCCTCTGGACCACCTGGGGTTCACTGAATTCGGTTCTCCTGGTAATCAACTCCTCTAACCCTTAAACAGCCTTTTGATTCCGCAACAATTTCATGCATGTGTCAAGAAAGGAGGTGATCATGTAAGGGTCCATTTTGGCTTCTGTGTGGTCCTTTCCTCCTGAGCTAGTAGCTTTCGCGATGCTCAACTTATCTCTTTTTGGCCCTACCCTTCCCTACTTTGGTTCAACAGTATGGTTCCCCATAGGTGGGTCACCTCGCTCCCCACCTTTGTTCCCACCTACTGTTGCACCACTTCTTTATACCATATTTATACTAGGGTCCTCTTTGTGGGGTTCTGCACGCATCATCTGGACATTTTTGGGTGGTGGAGGTTGAAGCACCCCTTTCTCGTTCAATTGGGCAATAAAGGTTGGACAATCTACCAATTCGTGATCGAACTGCTCACAATAAGGGCATGAGGTCCTAGTTGGGTTAGTGCATTCATGAGCGTAATGTCCTTGTTCTCCAGAATTATAACATGTTATCCATCCGCGTTGTCAGCTGGGTCCCCATCCTCTTCCCTGACCTTGTCCTTGAAATCCTCCCCGTGCTTCAGCCTGTACCTAGTAGGCTGGGGTCCGTTCCATCATTAAGTAATAACTTCGACACATTCGCTCATCATGTCCTACTGATCGACAAAAATTGCAATATAACTGTTGTGAGGTTTGAGTATACTTCTGTAATAGATGACAATGATTTGTTGCATGTTTCCCTCCCATCTAGCAAATCACGCACCAGAGCATAGGCATGGCATTTGGTCCTGTCTGGACTTCCACTTTTAATGGAATCAGGCCTTACCCTGCTAGATAGTTCGTGAAGACTGGGCAATGGTCCTTATCGTGTGCGTGGCTTTTACATTTAATACATCGTGCCTCCAGCTATACCCATGATCAAGGTATTCTTCCTTGCTTCAAGCTTTCTACGTCCAAACTTAAGTTTTGAAGTTGCATGTGGAGTTGTTGAACTCTCAACCCTGGGCCTAGTATCGGGGTCGTGTATAACCTCATTGCTATCTCTAGCGCCTCGGCCTAGGTTGAGATCTTCTGTTGTGATAGGGTCATCCTTAGATGGGGTGTTAACAATGCCACAAACCACGTGTAATGTTTTCTGTCAATCAAATTCATATTAGCCTTGCGAATAGTACTCTTTAATATTTGGTCAAGATCCCACGAGGTTTCATGAGGCAGCATTGCTATTTCTTTGAACCCAATGATCAATTGGTTCTCATACTTTGGTTGGCCAAAATCCTTATTAAGCGCATCCTGTATAGCTTCCAGTCCTTCATTGGGAAGGTCAGTTGAGTGTTTTATGTACCATGTCAGCTCGTAGTCCCGGAGTGCACTGACTATAATAGCCTTTTTGATGTTTTCATCCATTATACCTTGCACATCCCACATGGAGTTTATCACAAACCAGAAATGGCTCGGATCTTAATTCGCTATCCCTTGAAAGGTTGGTAACTTGACTGCAGCCATTCTTGTTCTAGGAAGTGGTGGAGGAGGTGGTGAGGGTTGAGGTGGTGTGGATGGACACGACATGGGTGATGTGGGTAATGGCGTAGATGGAGGTGGTATCAGCGGAAGGCATTCTGTAATCAACTAGACTGTGCTTTTGGGCGAGAACCTAGCAAGATCTTCCTTGCTTTCCCATGAGATAGAAATTAGAGGATTGTTCCCTACTCCTCCCATTCCTCAGAAACCTCTTCCACTCTGTGTTACCCCAGACATTAATGTATTGACCCCGTGGTCCTTGGAGAAATTGCCTTTCTGCTTCATTGTAGCTTATAGTGGTATCTATTAGGAATTCATTGATAAATCCCCTAATGATCTAATCTACACAGTGATTGACCACGCGAGCGAGTTTTCCTTCAGTGGCTTCTAGTCTATGCACTAGTTCTGGGGTCGACACTATCGGCTGGTATAATTTGCACCTTCCCATGCTATCAGCTAACTTTGTGATCCACTCATACAATTCTAATGGGAATTTTACAAAGAAGATCTCATGTATGTCCGTGAGGATATAGTGATCCAACCACTGTTCCTCTGATATCTGTGAGTACCTATTTTCCTTAACCGCGAACTCATGGAGCTTCAGATCCCACCAATCTTCAAGTTCTTTCTTTGTCAGATTCCAGCGTTCCCACATTAGACACCCCTTAGGAAGATCCCAGTATTGGCAATAGAACCATTTGTTGGCTTATATGGGCTTGACACAGGTTTGGAAGAATTAATTAGCAAAGAAAATCCCGCAGCTACCGACCCTTTCGGTAATAGCCCACGAAACGTGGACTAAGGTCTCGCTCGAGGTAGCAGGGAAGGGTGCTAGAACCAAGTTTCCACACCCTAGGGGTGTCTTGGATATGGTTTGGGGCTTGCACGCTATTTTGGAGCCTCACGCTGCGCCAGATTCGCGTAGATCAGAATACCCTTATCTCGCTTATTATAGATTGAATCACTTATTACTAGTCTGATCTAGTTAAACCAGTCTTTAAGAAAAAATTTATTACTTTTGGTTACTCTGGGCATCAAGATTAACCCAATTTACATGTATTCAATCGTAGAAAATGTAGAAATTATAACAGTTCATTTATCATAAAAGAGTAAAGATGAAATTAACACATAATTCAGAAGAAACTTATCTTTATTACCAATCATCAACAATACATCCAGATCCACCCTGTACACTCAGCTACAGGGGTCTATGCACATATTTGCGGACTTTCTAGGCCTCTGCGCACATATTTGCAGACTTTCTAGCCCTCTGCGCACATAGCTGCAGAGCCTCTACCTTCTACCCTACTCCCTTGACTTTAACTTACCACTATTCTCAGACTATTCACTCATTACATGTTGAAACTATTCTTTTCAAAAACCAAAAACTAAACTGGCTTTCCCTCATAGAGCCTTGCTCTATTTATACTTTCCCTTGGCCAATGATCCCATCACAGGCCGACTCTATTACTATTTATTTACATTATTTTCGGGCAGACTACCCTTTGACTCAACCTACTATAGTTCACACTCCGCAGTTTCCACGGAGTATTTTACCCTAATATTACCCAAAATTTTGGGCTTTGCACCCCATACTTGTTCTGTGGGGCTTTCGCTACCCAACAGTCTGAAAGAGTATTCAAGTTCTTCCTAGGTAGCGATGGATACATTAGGTAGGGCTTTAAACCATTTTCTAGCTTCTCCATCAAGGAAGTTGGTGAGCCCCATAAATGGGTAATTATATGGGCTCATTTTGCCTCCTAACATAGTTTAATCAAGCATTCTCTTAGCTTATTGCATGTTTTTTTATTATATTTATGCTTATGGAGTGAGTTGGGTTGGTCATTATGCCATGGAGTCTAATATGTGTTTAATGCAGATTTTTGTTCAATTTTGGAGATAAAGTCAAATATTTAATGGACAATTGGAAGCAATAATTCAAAGTAGACAAGGGATAGTGTCACACGGAATGAGTTATATTTGCGGACAAATCCAACCTTCCTAGGAGTCTGAGACTCTCTAATGACAAACAAACCAAACAAGAGCTATCCCTCTCTAGATACACACCATTTTATGAGAATTCAAATGTTTTCGATCTTACCTTAGGTCCCACGCTTGTTGTAGCAGTCCAGCCTTGCTGATCCAGATGAGCTCCTCCTTCACTTTCAGACCTACATACACTAACAAAGCAAACGATTACATAGCATCTGAATATTCATCATAAAATAAAGCATATCTATCATATTGACCAAGGAATACATGAAATAATTCATTAACAAATCATTGAGAAGAATGGACTTATTTGTATAAAATAATCAAAGGAACCATTACAACCTGAGCCTTGGTGTTGTGCAAGCTCCTCCCAGGGTCCAGCAAGAGATTTCCTCTACTTTGACAAGCTCACCCACTCCCACTATGGCAACAAGGAAGGATAGTGATCTCTCCTCACAAGTCAACAATGGAAGTCCTAATTCCAGCAGCAATTACCCTTAAGAATGTTCAGCTTTTAACCTCCTTTCCCATGGCCCAATGCCTGTATTTATAGTATTCTAGAGGAGGTTATTCAGTTCCAACATCAATGGGATACTCCCTCTTTTGGATGGGGTAGCTCCTCTCTTGATGGGATAAGCTCCTTTATCATAGGGATGCATGAACCATCTGGAGGCGCTCAATACACGTCAAACACTCTTCTAGAAGGCTCTAGAAGTGACCACAAGTAACTTTTTAAAGATGAAACTCACGCTTTTTGACCTTTACAGGGGTACGCACCCAACCTTTAGCTTACAGAGCATACAAGTATGCAGGTACAGTGTGTTTGGAGTGCGTACACGCAG
>APFE030369208.1:0-15238 GCA_000404065.3 Pinus taeda
GAGGAGGTGGGCCTTAGGGTTTTGAGAGAGGCCAACGCTATAAAGGAGAGAGGAGCCTCCTCATTTTGGCATTGGCTTATGTTGCAATTGAGCTAGTCACTTCGACTTAGAGCATGCTGGCTGTTCAGCCTGTCTGCAGCACTGTTTAGTACATCGAGTGTCTCCGTTCGGAGATCTCACACTTAGCCTCGGGGGACTTCGAGTGCCTACTTGGGCAAGGTAGTTTCATCAGTCTTTTGCAGGAGGATCGATCTTTGGAGTTGAGGAGGAACTGAGCATTTTGATGACTGCGTAGTCTTGAGAGAGGAGGACGCAGTCTCTTCTAGTAGGAGCTCTGGATTGGGTTTATGTGGAGGGTTTGAGCTTGGAGATTGAGCAAGGGATCAACCCTTGCATATTGGAGGATTTTGGCAGAGACTCGGGCAGAGTTTTGGAGGATTCTCTTCATTGGCAGCGCAGAGCCTTGAGGGATAGCGTAGATCCTTAAGGGGGTGATTTTCGAGGGTTAGCTATTGTAGAAAAGCCTTCTAAGCTTTTTTGGGTTTATTGAGCAGAGGCTGATTCCAGAGTTTCAGCATTTTCTGAGGAGGGGAACATCCCCAAATCCTCACTTGATTCCAGCAGTAGCAGCAGCACAACAGTTCTCTGGTAGCTTGGACGCAGTTTAGAGAGTGGCCATTTCCTTACCATTCTGAGTGTATTTCTTCACTTGCCTTGTGCAAGTCGAGGTGCTATCTTTCTGATCACCTCTTGTACTCTGTCCATTACTCATTATAATAAAATGGCTTAGCGTTTCTCTTTGCATTTCTTGAGTATCTGCTTATATTCCATGTATACATTATTGTATGTTGCACTACTGTTATTTTTATCTCTTTGAGCTTCCTAGCTACTATACCACTTGTGTGTTTTTCTCCTATACTCTTAGAGTCTGGAAAGGGCCAGGTAGCCTCCAGATCTCGTCCTCTTTTCAGATTTGACATATCTGGTAAACGCCCTCCCAGTCCATCTCTAGTTGGAGTTTGCTTGTGTTTGAGGGATATCCCTAAAAAGGGATATTACATTTGAGGATGCAATAAGAGGATGATGGGTTTAAATGGTTACATACACAATAACACAGATACATATTTGGATCCAAGTTTTACAAACTGGTTAACTCAAGCTCAATTGAATTGGTCGATTTGATGCTTGAGGATATTGATTCACCCTTCATACTGGGTCAAAGGAGTGAACCAGTTAAACTAATAGAGTCCATACCTACTTGGTGGAGTTCATAGCCTTTGTACCTACTCAGTGTTCTATAGTCCATGTTGTTGCCTAAGATGTACACCTAGATGTGGGAAAAGTTTCCAACCCCACAAATTATAGCATTTAAGGCACAAGGCTTAGAGTAGGGGCTGTCACCTATTCACTACGCATTCCGTTTAAGTTCTCTCCTAGGTAAGTTATGTGGGGTAGTCCGTAAAGATGATTAGTAAAGGAAAACTTGTTGAAACCAACAAGTTCTAGGAGATCTAAGCCAAGGCAATTACCACTCAATGTAACTTGAATTAAGAATTAATTATGGATTAGCAAGTATAAATGTTACTGATTGAGAGTGTTGACCATGAAACAAATGTCTGGCATTGTGTTTACCAGATACATGAGAGATCCAATGATTTGCCTATATAAGTTTGGGTCCACTGCATTGTTTGTTTGCATACAATGATAAAATTATAAGACTACAAAATTAAAATGTCGGGTCCACTGCATTGTTTGTTTGCATACAATGATAAAATTATAAGACTACAAAATTAAAATATAGAATTCAAATGACTTGTACTGTGCCTAAATCGCTAACATGTTGAATTTAGAAGAAAACAAGTGTTTTTGAGTCAAATCTGCTAACTACAATCTACAATTATTTTAGGTTACTATATAGTGTAATGGGAGGCCTGCTGTGAGAATGAAAAAAACCAGAATATCATTTTCACGTTGCTTCATCAATATATATGATATATAGGATTTACTTTGGCTCCAATCACGTAATATTGACTATATGCGTAAATTTCAAAAAGAAAAGCACCACCTGGAGATTGTAACATTATTTTGATATCTTTATTTTATCAATAATAAAATGTCAATTTAGCAACCGGAAAACTAGAAAATGGAAAAAAGTAACTGATTCTTGATGCATTGTTGAAATAATAATTAACATATTACAAATTAGAAAGGAAATAAGGGATTATCACTGCATGTCTTGTTCAATGGCAGGCAATAATGAGCATGAATCCAAATGCACAAACTTGTAGGCTATCACCTGAATGCTGAATTCAACGATGATAGATTTTAGATGGAGCCATGACCTCTCTTGTGTGCACACTGTGGAGAGACGAGTAGCTCAATACTCGATTAACAGCCCTAAAACTGTCATAGACCATGGTTGTTGCATGAAGAGAAGTTTGCACTTGTAGAATGGTGGATTTGATTTCGACCTACACTGTATAGAGTACAATTGAGTGGGGTTCAAGCTAGAGAGGGGTTTGCAAGTATGCTAGTGGTTTAGTGGAATGAAAAACTCTGTGTGTGGCACAGCGGGATGCACAATTCTGTGTGTGGTGGAGGGTGTTTGATGTCTTTTTTTAATTGTTAAACTGCTAAATGATAAAGCGTTGAACCTATAAATTTTTTTCTTCAAATTCATCTTTGAATTCTGTTTGAGGTTCAAATTTGAATTGGTTTGGGGTGGGGGAAATTTTGGCTAAATTATAAGAATTTGTTGAGGTTTGGCCTTTAGCTTTGACCTTTAGGTTCAACAAACATTTTTTAACAGTAATGAGTACATTTTACTAGGCACAATTGGTAACTTCGTAGAAACCACTGCCACTGTTCCACCTGGTAGAACCAATATTTCATAAATGCCACAAGGGCCAACATGTTTCTAGAGTCTAGAACACTCCTAGGGCTAAAATTTTGTTAAAGTACAAGAGATGTGAATGACAATGTAAGAAAGAGCAAGGACAAGAGGGATTTTAACATTGAAAAAGTGGATATCACCAATTCAAAACTAGAGAAGACGGTGAGTGGAGGGGTATATGTAAGACCAAAGATGGCTCATATGAGTGGTTGATTATGCATTTCTAACCGACATGTCACACACATTCAGATTGGGCAGGTTTAATGTTGATTTCTAGTAGCATCAAATATGCCCTAAGTCTCAAAATTTGCAAGGAGGCTTAGACATGCATTCTCCAATACGCAGAAATCGAGGAAATTCCACCCAGAGACTGTTTTATTAAAATAATTAATTATTTTTAATGGGACCCTAAGTCTAAACTTAGGAAATTAAAATAATTAATGGGTAGTAATATAACTGTGGGTGTAACTTCTAGAAGAAGACAAGGATCAAGCCAAAATGATCTAAGCCATTGATTAGAAGTTAATCTGGGCCATTGGTTGTCCAATAGAAAGATATAAGAAGAGGCTTGAGGGGCACTTGGAGAGCACACATACAGAGGGGAGATCAGAAGTTTGATTTTTTGAAGTAGAGCCGCTGCTGGAGAGATTTTCGATAGTGATCTTTTGCAGTGAGGGGCAGGGATAGTATTCGAAGGGAAATCTTTCCTGGTCAGAGAATACTCAACAGAGAAGGGAGAGAGAGATCCAGTAGAGGCAGCACAAAGCCAGAGAGGCTGACGTAGAGCCACACAGGGCCATGCAGAAGCCAAGAGAGAATCTAGAAATTTGTTGAAGGAATCGATTGCAGAAGCTAGAAGCCAGGGTGTGAGACGAGGAGGTGCAAATCGAAGTTCCTGGGCAACAAATTGATCAGCTGTGTTGTTGCACAGAATGTCTAGGCACCGGACAACGGCTCAGATTGAGGGCTGTCACCCTGATCCCCAATCTCTCCATTTAAGTTGTTTCCCTACAACAGGCTAAGGGGGGTAGACCCTATGGAAAAGTGGAATGAAGAAGAACTAGGTGGGAACCAACCAGTTCAGGAGACACAGTGAAACGATCAAGTACTTGATTAAGATTTAGAAAGACTTATAGGATTTGATTAGATTTTAAATGATTGATACCAGTGCCTTATGGAGTTAATGATCTTGCTAGGGAAATTAAGACCAAGTAATCGATTAGCAACTGCTGCTTAGATGAATAACTATTTTATATGAAATGCAGATCCTAAAACTAATGTGAGATGCAATAATCTTGGTTAATTTTAGTTAAATGCCTATTTAAATGTGAACCCTTCAATCCTTTCTGTGTTGAACCTAATTTCGTAGTAATTGGCAGAGAGGAGATCAGGAGAAACACACTAAGGTGTGATTAACGATACCGATCCTGAAATTCTAACATACCTGGTGCCTTCGGTGCTGTAGAGAACTGTGGCTCTGAACACTGTAAGATCACCGTTTTAAGTACTATAAAAAAACAGGCTTCTCAAGAAAAGACAGATGGAGATCTATCTATCTATCGACCAAGCTTATGCTTGGAAGTAAATTTTATCTATGCAAAGTTAACTTATATGCAAATGCAACGGAATATGAGGTGAAGTTAGATTCGAGAATGGGAAAACACTTATGCCGAAAAAGCCCTCAATTACCCAAATGAAATGCTCGCCTTTTTTTAGATGAAGACTTAGAAAATAAACTCTTGAAGATACTATAGTTAAAACATCAACTTTTTTCAAATCTTCTTGATACAATTTAGCTCAAAGAGAACAAAAACAACTTTGCAATTTGATATCAATGTCAACAGATGTTAAAAAAAATACTCAGTTTATGAAACAAAGGATATGCATTTTATCACAATTCCATGACAGAGTACTTAATTTTCAGAAATTAATTTTTAGGACAGTAGTAAGAAAAACTTTATGACAACAAAAATATGACAATGAAAACAGTGAGCTATCAATGATATCTTTATGCCAAAAATTTACCGAAATTTTTCTAAACTTGCCCACATGAATTATAAAAAAATTTCAGCCTGTTTTGATGTGATTTCCAGAATTATATCAGATCTGATATACGTATTACAACCAACAATTAAAACATGAAATAAGCCTAATGATTAATACCCAACTCAAGAAATTATTTCCTTAATGTATTAGACAACTTGGGAACTGATTTTAGGTTAACTCGCATGAAATTTTGCAACTGTTATAATTCAGACTTCAGAAACAAAATTATTCAGAGATAACAATCACCCAAAATGTAGATCTAGGCCAAATTCTTGATACACATGAAACATAAATGACTTATTAATGTATTTAGAAATTTTTTTAGTTATTCCAAACCACTTAGATGTGTTTTTTACCAATATTAGAAAGGTATATGATTGCTGTAGCAAACAGTGACGAAAAAAATGATTTAGAGATCAATCCCTTAGGCCTTAGGCCTTGAAGATCACTTTCCCAAGTTGCCAAAAAAATTTCAATATCTGAAACACAAATTTTGACCAAATATTCTGCAAAAACCCACCAATGATTAGCTTCAGAAAATTAAATATTCAGATTAGAAATGGAGCAAGGGGAATCTAGGGCCAATGAGAGCTAACACTTGGGCTAGGAGAAGGCATATTTGGGCTTAAGAGCCCCAAAACTTGAAACCCTTGCTCTGAAATTTTTTTTTTGCCTCAGATCTTCAGATTTATTGCAAAATCTTTAATGACTAGCCTTGCAAAAATATTTGGGACAAGATATTGCCCTCCAGGGCCTAGATCTGTCTCAAAACCCCTAGATTTGCTTGAAAAAAATCTCATATTTGAAAATTTACTTGGCTGATTTCTCAGATTTATTCCTGCACACATTCTTTGAGCCCAGATCTTGCCCTCTAGGGTCTAGATCTAGCTCAGATCTGAAGATTTTCTTGGCTGATTTCTCAGATCTATTTCTGCACAAGTGAAAAGAGAAAAACCCAAAAAAGCCCAATATGTACAAAAATAGAGAAAATCCCAAAAAAAACCCAAGTGTTAAAATTCAAAATTATTGTACAAAATTTTAGATCTACACAAGTAAATAATAGATCTATACAAATAATTTACAGATCTATAAGATCTGAGGAGTATGAGTCCAACTCCGCTTCCAGATTTGATAATCTAAGGCTCTTAATAGCCAGATCTATCAAAATTTCCACAAAATGTTTAAAATATTTTGAAATTTTAGAGAGATACTAGCCCAAAAACACCCTACAAAAAAATGATTATCGTTAGATAAACCCTAAGGCTTATATGAAGTAGCCTCTTCAAAAAATATGTGTTGAGAGTTGGCTAGTCCAACCGAGGACTATCCCCAAACGCTCAATGAGAACCTGAGAGATCTTCTGCAACACTAGATCAACCATCAAATCAAGTAGAGAAATAGATCAACACTAAAATTCTGGAGAAATAGAGATACTTGCTACTTCAATCAAAATTAAAAATGTTACCCTAGATCCAACAAACTGAATAAGATACCTATATTCAGATTATTCTAAGAAAGCAATTGATTGATAGTTTTCACATAATATTAAGCATAAATTAAAGCAATGTTACCATAAATTCATGAAGAGGAACACTACATCACGTTGAAACCCCAAAGACATGCATTAATTAAAAAAAACTATACAAGAGAGCTTGAGATCTTAGTACACGTTCTAGAGATCTGATGAATTGACTGACAAATGACCTTCTATTTAAGGATAAATCCTTCAATTGCTAGTTCGGGTGATCCTCGTCAAAGCAATCTCAACCGTTGATAAGGATTAAAATTTCTTTTAATCTCATCTGTCGAAATTTTAAATTCTTGAGGAAATTCGAATTTTTCAATTAAATGCATTTTAATTAACTCAAAAATAATTTTTTTGAGTTAATTTCCTCAAAAATTTGACTTTGACTTAAACCCCATGGACCAAAGGCTTAAAATTTAGCAAAATAATTAATTTACTTCAGTCCTGAGACCTTTTAAAATTTGAATTTTAAGGACCCACGAATTTTGCTTTTGGAAAATTTAAATTTATCTAGGATCTATAATTAATTAAATTTTTGGTTTAGGATTTTAATTAATTTTTGACCAGAAAATTTAATTAATTAACCTGAGGGGATAAATTATTTTTCGAACCCTCAAGACACTTTACATCATCATTTTCATATCTTTTACATCACAAAGGGGAAAACCCATTTGAAATAGACCCTCACAGACTACCCATTTCTGCGATACAAATATAATCCAACAGACTAAGCAATTTGTAATAAATAACCTAATGAAATAGTTAAGATTATTCCCAAATCACTTTTACATAGATTCGATCTATAAAACTAGGACTCGCCTAAGATCCTGGAGACAAAATTCATTCCAGCTTTGGGGTGAGGCTGAAGGAAAACTCTGCCGACCATCCAAGAATGGATCAATGAGACAAAAATCCTCCCGGAATGTAGATCGTGACCAGAAAAATAGGTTCACCTAGGCAATTACATACATGACACAGATCTGCTGAGATTATTTACTTCATATACATGCAGAATGGGTTTATATTATAACATGACAATCAGGCTTATGATGAAAGCTGAACGACATGAACACATCGATCAGACGCTATCCCTCTTGTGAAAAAAGGGGGTGTACTACTATGGGTCGTTGATACGTAGTGGTCAACAAGCTGAAGGGGTGACACTGTCCCCAGAGGGTGTGATACTGGGCTAATGCAATGACTGCGCAGAGGCAGCGTAGAGGCAGCCAGGGGCAGTTCATTCAGTGGTTGAATCAGCCAGGATATCCAGTGATAGTGTGAGGTAACCTCACTCATCTCTCTGTCAGTGATATTCTTTGTAACTGGATTGTGGGGAAGGCATCCAAAGATTGTATTCAGAAATTACTACTGCTTAATAATAAAACCCTCAGCTGCTTCCCACACTGGGTTTTTCCGGGGACATTTGTCCAAAAATAACTATGTAGATGTGTTGTATTTCTTTCTTCTTCAGTTTCTTGTTTCTGCATTTTATTTAAATGGTGAAGGTTGCAGTGTATTTGTTTTGGTGTTTACTGTAGGAAACAGTAAATAATTTTGTTCAGTATTTAACAAATAGAAGAAACAAAATCAGTCGCTGTAGTAGGAATTTGGGCATCCAAATTTTCACATTCAGCTGACGTCAACAAGTCTACGATGGGTTATGTCTTTAGTTTCAGTACAGTGGTGCTTTCTTGGTTGGGTAAGAAATATCATGTGGAGACACTTTTGTCAACTAAAGTGGAATATAGGTCAATAGTGAATGCAACTAAGACAATTTGGTTAGTGAGAGTACTTGTTGATGTGCAAGTTGAATAATGTGACCCTACTATACTTCAGTGTGACAATCAGAATGTTCTGAAAGAGAAGAATTGTCTTCCACGAGTGGATAAAGCACGTGGAAGTGTGCCTTGACACTACTATTCATAGCTAGTAGAGAATGAAGAAGTACAGCTGCAATATTGTGCAAGTTATGACCAGCAGACAGCAGACCTAATTACCAAAACTAAGTGTTGTGGTCTAGAGAAGTCTGTGAAATTTCAAGAAAAGGTTGGTGTAACATAGAGTATGGCCATTAAGGGAGAGTGATAAAGTAAATATTATTGTGCAACATGAAACAAACAATCACTCCGATTGAGGCTATGCATATGATTCTTGTATCTTTTGGACTAACATGAGAATCTAAGTTATACTCTCATCTAACTGCATTGTGCTAATCTGCAGTTGCATATGCATATTTGTAATATTGCTTTGCTGGTTTCTTCAGGATTTCTGCAAAAGGCATACCTGTATGTCATGAACTCCCAACAATGATGTCACTCTGCTGCACCAGGCACTTCACTTCACAAACAATTGTCCTTCTTACTATTGGAAAAACTAGACCCAATTACGTTGGTGCAGGGTAGATTCCCTACGATGCTTAATTTTAAATTTTAATCCAGCCTTGCAGCACCCGTGCATTGCTACAATTCCACATACAGCTCCATAGGTTGAATTTCTATCAATTGCATGGGTACCTTGCCGAATGCTTGTCTAACATATTGGTTGAGGACCATATCTGCAGGTAGTTGGTCTTGAGTTCATTTTACCTCCTCCACTGGTTTGTGCACCTTTCCAAATGAGTGTGTGAACCTTGATTCACTGCAAAATTCAAGACATTGCATTGAGAATCTTGATTATAGTTGATTATGGACAATAGCTGACCAGAATTTGTCTTTAAGACCATGTAGTTACATAAACTTCATAATCATTGCGTTTCAGCATGTAAATGATGACAATTATGTTTGCCTGTCTAACATATTGGTTAAGGACCCATATCCACAGATAGTTTCTCTTGAGTCTCTGCACCTCCTCCATTGGTTTGTGCAGAGTGTGTGAACCTTAATTCATTGCAAAATGCAAGACATTGCACTTAGAATATTGATTATAATTGATTATGGACTAGAGCTGACTAAAATTTGTTTCAAAGACCATGGTATTTACATAAACCGCATAAGCATTGCAGTTCAGCAGGGAAATAATGGCAATTCTGTTTATAATATCAAAGATGGTTTTGACCATCATATCTTGGACTTTATTGGATCATGCTCTGAAATGGTATTCTTTTTCTTCTAATCTTGAAGATGACTTCATCATATTGGAAAAAATTATGACATCGTCTCTGAGTTATAAACTTATGTACACTAGAACTTACTATATTTTTGTTCATTTTCAAGAATGTTTCCAAAGAAATGAGAATTTTTTAAGCTGTTTCAGATGGAAGCCTTGAATGAAGTATTCATTGCTTTAACTAATTTCTGTGTCTTTTGCAGGAAGAGTTGCGACCATTTTTCTCATTGCCAAAAGTGACAGAAAGCCTTTTCGCCCTTGCAAAAATGCTTTTCGAAATTGATATTGAACCAGCGGATGGTCTCGCTCCAGTAAGAGCCATGTTTTGCATTGACTCGAATAATCATTTTTGTTCTGCAATAAGATCTATTGGTTTGTATTCTGTAGGATTATGTTCTGGTGTCTTTACATTTCCTGACTTTGGTCCACAGGTGTGGGATAAGGATGTGAAATTTTATGCAGTCAAAGATTTATTAGGAAGTCCAGCCGCATATTTCTATTTTGATCCATACTCAAGGCCCTCAGAGAAGCAAGGTGGTGCATGGATGGATGAAGTTTTTGGTCGAAGTCGTGTGCTTGCACAGGATGGTACTTCAGTCAGGCTACCCATAGCACAGATGGTTTGCAACCAGACACCACCGGTTGGAGATAAGCCAAGCCTAATGACTTTCCGTGAGGTAAAGTGTGCAGAAGCAACTGTGTTACTTTTATCTGGGTTTTCTTTCATATATTTTCTGTCATTGTTAATTGTTGTTAGCTTCTTGTAAGAAAAACAGACTTAGATTAATCAAAAAGTTTGTTTTACAGTTTAAGCCAGCATAAATTGTGGCATCCATATTCCCTATGTATGGAACATTCTGTCACAGCATAAAACCTGCCAAGTCGAAGCAGCTATATCCCACATTTGCCATGCTTAGAAGAATTGCAACAATATAATTGATTTAACTATAGAATAGTGAGAGAAAACAGAGAAGACATCTGGTATTGAGTTATCATAAACAATATGGTCCGTGTCTATAGACCATTCCAGCCAGTAAAGCCTGGTCAAAACAACCATCAACATTTAATCTAGCTGTATAATACATTATGTTGATCCTTGTAGCTTGGGCAGGTACTTCTGAACAGGCCTCATGTCTAGGTGGGCAAAAGTTGCCCATATCTTCTTAGAACACTTAATCTAGGTTCACTTAATCTAGGTTGAACAGGCCTCATGTCACTTAAAACACTTAATCTAGGTTCACTTAATCTAGGTTGAACAGGCCTCATGTCACTTAAAACACTTAATCTAGGTTCACTTAATCTAGGTTGAACAGGCCTCATGTCACTTAAAACACTTAATCTAGGTTCACTTAATCTAGGTTGAACAGGCCTCATGTCACTTAAAACACTTAATCTAGGTTCACTTAATCTAGGTTGAACAGGCCTCATGTCTAGGTGGGCAAAAGTTGCCAATATCTTCTTAGAACCACTTAATCTAGGTTGAACAGGCCTCATGTCTAGGTGGGCAAAAGTTGCCAATATCTTCTTAGAACACTTAATCTAGGTTGAACAAGTTGTTCATGTAACTTAGCCTAATAAGTTTAACTTAGGAAAAAACACATATTAATATGTTGGCTTATTGACCTAATAAAACTTAAGAAAAGTAAATTCAATAAAACTTAGGAAAAGTAAAGTAAATTACTTTAGTGATTAAGTTTTAATCTTAGTCTTCGATCTCAAGTGAGGTGAGATCTAATCTCGACCTTCATTCAATTTGAGATTAGGGGTAGGATTAGGGTTTTAGCTCAATGTAAAGTTATAAAAGCAAGGCTGAGGAGAGATGGAGACACAAAACAACACAAGATTGAGGGTTGTATCTTAGTGAGAGTGTGCTGGGTCCGAGGGAGTGTAGAGAGGTTGGAGATCTAGATTTGCAAGAGAGAAAAAATATGCTGGATCAAATTCAAAATATTGTAATCTATATTTTCTCAGTTGGGCCATTATCCCTGGATGAGAGCTCAAGTAAGATTTGAGTTTTATTAATGATGAACTGATTTGCTAGACAAAAATCTGTTTGTGATCCATGTTATTTAGATTGTTAATTGCTTCTGCTAAATATTTTGTTAAGTGTTATTGGACAAATCCCTCTTGTAGACAAGAGCGATCTCTCTAGACTCAATGATCAAATCTAGAACAACCCAAGACAATGTATGCTACCTTTTCTCTAGAAAATACTTGAACAATACTCATCTGATTAATGAAATAGGTTTTCTATGCTTGAGATCCCGCTTTAGTTTCGATCTCCGAAACTAGAACCTTCAGCAACATAAACATACAAAGGATCAAAGCATATAATAAATAAAAACTCAGGTATCAACTAATCTGAAGATCAAGGAATTCTGAAACATACATGTAAATACTTAACACATAATGTGAGAAAAATAATGTACTTTGTATTAAATAATCGAGAAGGAAAGGTTACAACCTAAGCCTTGACGTCTGTTGTAACATATTCTTGTCAATAATGTTACAGTTTAAATTTTTGGCCTTAGCTCATTAAGCATGTCTCCTAAGCCATTTTGTAGACTAAATCTCAGTCAACATTTCAAGTAAAATTTAAAAGAAAAAGAAAAAAATAAAAATAAATCAATGAATATATGGACATAAGATGTTTAATTATTCAATTAAATAATAAAAATAATTAATAAAGTAGGTTTAAATTAAATACAAATATAAATAAAGTTTTATACTATTAATAAATATATATACGTACATGTATATAAATTAGAGTCCTTAATATTAATTAAAAGTTAAGAAATTAATTAGGCTTAAAATTAATTAAAAGTCAGCTAATAAAAGTCAAAGTTAAAAGGCCCCGCCCACCAATTTTCGTATAGCCCACCAAAATTTATGGGGGAATAAAATATTATTTTTGTTAAACCTTGAAAACCATGGAGGGGGTGGGGGGAAGGTGGGCCGGCGGGCTCCGCAATTCATAAAATGATACCATGTAATAATAAGTAAAATTCAAGTGGTAAAGATTGAGGACCCCCCATCCGTAATTGTTTTAAACCGTGATTATTTTTTAAACATCGGGGGTGGATTATTATTTGGGATTTGAAATATCTCCTTAAGTTTAATTTTATTAATCTAAAATTATTTTTTAATTGGGATTTTAAGACCGCGGAGAATAAATCAGTTGATGGTTTTATGGATTGTATTTATGAATTTTATTTATTCATAAGTGTATAAAATTAGGGCAAAACAAGACATGGTGTTCTACGGGGGACACAACTTTTCAAAAAACCACAGACAAGAATTATTTTCTATGGAAGAATAGAAATATGAATTTACAGGTTAAAAATATTTGGGAAATATTTTTATCAAAATATTTTGTTGCCAAATATTTAAAATTGATATTTCTAAACATTAAAGAGTGGTAGAAAATCAATGATTTCCAAATCATTTTATAATTTTACGGCAATGGGTAAGCACCTAAAGGATATTAAGGCAAATTGAATCACCAAATGATTTTATTATAAGACAGAGGATTAATCAATTCTATAAAATGATTATTCCACTGGATTATTGCATGTTGCAACCAAATTTATGGGCAGTTAACAGATTCTTAAGGAACAACTTCAACCAGATTAAGCTTTTTAAGGAAGAAGATCAACAGACAAAGGATCAACTACAGATTTCGGGCAAGAAAATCAACATCAATAAACCAAATCCCAGAATTGATTGCAGAGGATTTTCCAGCAGTTCCAAGTTTCCTGCAACAAATTAGAAATATTTTATTTTTTAGTTTCTTGTTTAGGATTTTATTCTAGGAAAATTGTAACAGTTCAGGATTATGTTTTCCTATATATTGTTTGATTTGTAATGTATGCTGAATTTTCTAACTCTGACACGTCATAAACCCCTGTTGCATTATCTGGTTTATTATCTCCTACTTGTTCTTTCCATTATCAAGTTATTTATGAATATAAATACTGAAATAAACACAAATGCAGCCTCAACACATATATAGATCAGCAATTGAAATAACTGAGACAATCACACAAGGGATACCATTATTTTTGGACAATTGTCCCCGAAAAACCAAATGCAGGAAAGCTGGTGCAGCAAATATGAGGGTTTTATTCAATGTTCCACCAAGACTCTGGTGCGGGGAGACGCGGGTGCGGGGAGACGCACAGGGGGAAGTGTGGGAGTACCCTCAAATTTTAGGGAAATTTCGGGGGGTGCGGGAAGACGTCGGGGTATATAATTTTTAATTATATATATATATATATATATATATCAAATTCAATATTCATTGTTCAATAATGAAACCATAACTATTAAATAGACTAATAGTAATATGGATACCAATACATTCAAAATTGAAATTTGATCAACACGTAAAATTTAAAATCATAATTGAATTAAATAATGACATACATTGATCCATCCTCATCATTCATTTTGATACATACATCATTCACATGATATACTCATTATTCATCCATAACATGAGATTCAATAAAAAAATTCAATAATGAAATATTCAAATACATTGATCCATATCATTCATCATTCTAGAATCTAAATTGTAAGCAAAACATACTAGTATATTACTATATACTATATACTAAACACTGAAGTTTTGATGGGGGACGCCCAGACGCGCCCCTTTTGGGGAGTCTTGTCCCCCACACTGGGGAAACGCACCCCCTTGTGTCTCCCCAAGACTCCCCAAAAAGGGTGTGTGGGGAAGCGCACCCCTAGTAGACTTCCTCGTCCCGAGTGCATGGGGTGCGAGGGGTGCGTGCACCCGACCTTGGGGGACACTTCCCCGTGGAACAATAGTTTTATTATTATGTAGTTTCTGAATACAACTAAGGTGCTAGAAATGGCTCACCCAACAGAGAATGCACTTGGCAGAAGTACATCTCCTTGGAGATAGATATTCCGGCTGATCAGTGACCAGATGATCAATCCCACAACAACTACAAGAGCTCCTTAGCTGGACAACGAAAGCTGCTCCAAGCTTCTCCACTGCTCTGTGTCACTCTGATAGGGACTCCGTGTTGAAGTTTCTAAGTCTACTAGTTAGAAACCCTCCATGCACTTTACTGATTTATTCCTACCTACTTGTTCCGTTACTTAACAAGTTATTTACCATGTAAATATTGAAAATAGACACTAGTGCATGCTCAATATATTACAGATCATCAACTGAATGATCCAGGCGGATATTGGTGGCCACCCGCCAAGTCCACTTGGACCCCCACCATTGTTTCTTTCATCTTTCTCAGTTTTCTTAATTGTAGCACAGTTTACTATTTTTAGCATTTTTTTTAGGTCCTAAACTTACAGAGTTGTATTGAGACCCTAGACAGCGTTTTTTGGGAAAACTAGGAGCAACATGGGTCCATGGACCGATGTTGCTCTTCCCAAAGTTGTAGTTCTCGGATAGATCTTTCTAATGAGATATTGTGAGCATCAAACGGAGATCGTATGCCAAAGTTACAACCTTGGGAAATTGATGTACCGATTTATTCAAACGGGGCCCATAGTTTGGCATTTCATCTTCTAGGGTTAGGTTTTTGGATGTTTAGGGCTTTCCATTGTTTCTCAACAATAAATAGTCCTTCGAGCCTCATTGTAACACAATTCAGAGGCATGTAGCCATCACATCTCTT
>APFE030369213.1:0-14666 GCA_000404065.3 Pinus taeda
CCTTCTGTTTCCTCCATTCTATTTCTTCGTCCTTCCTCAGCATTACCTTTGTCTTTATCTAGAGGTTTCTTTCCCTTACAGGCCACCGCCTCCTTGTGCGAGGGAGTGGAGCTCCCTCCCTCGCGCCTATCCATGGGAAAAATTCCTCAGAAACCTGCAACCCTAGTCGTCGTTGTTTCGCCTCCGCTGCCCCCCAGCCCAGTAAACGAAGGATAGTTAATATCCTTGAATCCTGCAAATATAACGGTATATATTCTTATTGGGTTTTATAGTATAATAGAGGATATTATTAGGTTTTATTATCTAAGAACAAAGCTTCAAGTAGATTATCTTAACTACCAATCTTATATATATATATATATATCAAACCAATCTAGATCCATCTTAACTCTGGATCTATTAAGCGCCTAGAGGGGTCAAATATCTCAAGGTGCAAACATTTCCTCAAGTTTTGTACTCAAAAAAGAGGCTTGAACCATGAGAGATTTGATCCCTCTTGGGGCTTAATAGATCTGGAGTTAAGATGGATCTAGGCTAGTTAGTAAAAATTCAAAGAAAAACTTCATATTGATCACCTTTTCTACACCTAATTTCCATATTCACAACATTTCCATAAAAATTCTCTTCTGTTTTCCACTCAAATCATGAAAAACCTTATTTAATTTTTCTAAGTTTCTACTCTACATGACACACATTAACTGATACCTATAATTTAAACCTATAGATAATTCAAAGATATTACTCTTATAATAGTCAACTAGATGTAGATGTAGCTTGGGTGGAACAAATGTTATTTTCCTCACTTGCATTAACTAATACCCATAATTTAAACATATAGATAATTCAAAGGTATTACTCTTATAATAGTCAACTAGATGTAGCTTGGGTGGTTAAGAGAAATGTCATTATTTTCCTCACTTGGTTCAATTTTGGCATGTGATATGTTGAGCTTATAATGAATATATCTGTGTAATAGGTTCAAACCTTGTTGTGTGAGAGTCCTTGAAGGATAGTAATATGTAAATTCCTCCTATGGAATATAAATATATTTCTTAAGGAAAAAAATATTATGATTATTCCCCGATCGGGGTGCGACTTGGAGTATATATCACCCGCGGGCTCGTTATGGTGATGAAATTAGGAAGCACACCCACCCCACCTCACACACTTGAGGCAGGTGGTGAGGAGGGCAAGCACATGCAGGCATTTAGGACATATATCCAAGGTGGCAGAGGGCTTCAGTGCAGCCTGTGGTTAACCGTCTTGGCAAACAATTGTGATCACACTCGAAGTCTACTCTGTGGGAAGTTGAAGGAGGAAGAACACGGTAACGAAAATCTCTCACCACAGACGCAATCTCAACTCCTCTTCTCTCAATCCGTCAGGCATGTTTTATGTCTCTTTCCCTCCTGCTACATGTATTGGCTTACCAGTCTTTGGAAAATGGAGGTGCATGGCCTTGCTTTGTTGGCTTATCAAGGTATGAGTCTCCTTTGGTACTTACATATGACTATATGCATTTGTAATGAGGTTTGGTTGCGGGATTATACCTTTGTGTTGATGTTGTATGAAATTTGGTTGTCAAATATGGGTCGATAGCGTTTCCTGGTCTTTGTGGTTTGGACTTGGGGTAACGGTTTTGGGATTCCAACAAGGGTTCTCATTTCTTACGTGTATGGGTCTGATATTTACACCTCGTCTTAGGTTGGGAAGGGTCCTCTGAGTCAGTTGCTAAAGAAATTAGCTATTCGGTGACAGTGTAACACTTTCATGGGTGCTTGGAATGAGAAGAGTCATCCTGGGTCCTGGGTCAAAGGTCTTTCATGAGTGAGTCTAAGGGTAGGTCTGTAGAAACTCTTCCCTTTCTTTAATCTCTATCGAATTATCAGTTTGTATGGAGGGCGAGTTTTGGTTCTACATTTAGTCATTATCCTGTGGTTGAACCTCAATTTCTATAGTCACAGGCGGAGTCAGGGTGCTCTCTCCCATAAAATTCGGGTGTTATTATGGTGTTTTGTTGCTTCTATGATAGGGGTTCTAGATAGTAAGACCACCTGGACATAATTCACCTCTTGGAATGATCCCTATTTTAAGATTACAGTTACACAACCCTTTGTTTATCAGGTTCATTTCTTATGTAAGGGAATGGCTCGCTCGTCGACAGTGTCTAGTTGCGGCTTTGCCTCTCGGGGCTGAGGTAAACGAAACAGAGGGGCTACTCGGTCAGACCACCCTAGCATCTCGGGGGGGCAGACAAGAGGACAAAATCTCGTCAATAGTATTATCAATGACACGACCTCTGCGTATCATGACGGTATTGCAGAGGAAATCAACAATCTCATTGAAGAATGGGAAGCATAATTATATAAACAAGCTGGAAACATGGAAATTGATGTGGAAGAAGCACGGAAATGGTGTCAAATCACAGGCACACCCGTGGTAGAGTGACTCAGTATAAATTAACTTTGTTTTTATATTAGTCGATGAAGAGCCTTCTGGGCATGGCACTGAAGTAGGTTGCGATAAACATGGCAGTGGCAGTCCAAAGCTTCGTGGACTACCACAAGGAGTTCCTGAAACTCCACTTCTAATTACAGAAGCAGGATGGTCGCCTCAAGAGAATTGAAGACCATATCTCATGCATCTATACTCTGAAAGAACTCCCTAGCTCGAACGTGAAGGTTCTAGTTCTGGTCGAGTCAGTTTCAGCTGAGGCCACTGACTAGTTTTCTTGCTGATCTCTTTCTATTTTTTTAATAGAAGTATGCAGTTAGCTTTTACATTTCAATATGTTGTAATTATCGTTGAAGGCATTGTAATTTTTAGACACAATCTAGACTTGCAAGCATATCTAGCCTAGTGTGACAGACTCCTTATTTTTTGCTACTAGTTGACCTATAATGTTGTTAGGTGGTCGGTTAACTTGGTTTCCCCATGGACAAGTTCCGACCACTTAACTAACTATTATGTTATTGTAATTTGATTTTAAAGTAATGAAAAGGAAGGCACTACCAAGCTTACAAATATATACAATCTAGACTTGCAGGCATATCTAGCCTAGTGTGACAGACTCCTTATTTTTTGCTACTAGATGACCTATAATGTTGTTAGGTGGTCGGTTAACTTTGTTTCCCTATGGGCAAGTTCCTACCACTTAACTAACTATTATGTTGTTGTGATTTGATTTTAAAGTAATGAAAGGGAAGGCACTACCAAGCTTAAATATATATATATTATATATATATTATATTATATATATATATATATATTATAATATATATATATATATATATATAGAGAGAGAGAGAGAGAGAAGAGAGAGAGAGAGAGAGAGAGAAGAAGAGAGAGAACTTCAAATAAATAAATTTCATGTTCTCTTCTTGATATTTTCTTTCGTTGTATCAATTTTTTTCCTAGATCTTTTATTTGATAAAAACCTTGCATATTGACATATATAAACTATGAAATATGTTTTACAAAGAAAGTAAATAATTTCAAGATAAAACCATTTTTAGGCTAGGTGGTGCATTTTATATAATAATATGTTCTCATGCATGTGTTTTGTAACATACACACTGCTCAAATCATCATTTTTCTTTAATCTGACATAGCTAAGTGGTAAATTACCCACTAAAACACATCAATGTGTGTTAACTATATCATACACATTGATGTGTGTGTGTAATAGAAAAATAAGATGTAGCCAAGCAATGCAATGTACATTAAAAAACACATTCATACATGTTTATTATACAATGTGTACTATAAATTTATTTTTTTATATTTAAATATGACAATGATAGATTTTTGGGTCCAATGAAATGAATGGTCCAAATCCAATAAATAGCAAAAGAAACATATACAAATATCTAAAGGCCCCCCAAAAACAAATTTTGATGTGAATTAGTAGAGAGATTAAACCCTCGCCGCTAGGGTTGACAATGATATAAAACAAGAGGGAAATAACAATAAAGATAGGGTTTGTGGAATTGAAGGAGATTCTAAAAGTGCTTTATTTTCTTGAAAGTTTGTATATATTTGTAGAAATAACTTTTGAAAATGTTGGGAATTTTTTAATCAAAATAAGGGAAAATTTGAAATGGAAAATGAAGTCAAATACCCAAAATTTATCATCTGTAGATTTTAAGATGAACCGCTTCCTTGCAAATTCAACTATTTATGAAAATATTCCTACTCCAACATTTTCCTTGGTAAATCTCTCATGCACAAGTCTCCCCTCTAACTTTTATTAAAACAATTGAATAGGGATTTGGTTTTTGTTTCAATGTACTTTTACAAAATGAAATTACAATTGTTTTGTTCACTTCATATTTAAATGCATTGATGATAATCATGTGATCTAACTTTTTTTTACTTGCTTTCATTCACAATGCGGCAATGAGACACAAGTTCATCTATGACATAAACACATTGATGTAACAATTTGCAATGAAAATAAAAGTGAAAACCTCCATAATAAAATTTGTACGGTATTTTTGTGTAGCTTTGTATTCTATAAAAATCAAAATAAAATACATTGGTACATCTACTATAAAAATATGCACCGATGGAATCTTGTTACATGTTACTTAAAAATGGCTCATGTGCATGGTGGCTTCAACGAGGCAGTTAGGGTTTGGCCCTAGCCACTTGTCTCTCCTCCTATTTCATACTTTTAAATGGAGGGTCCCTCTCCTACAATTACTTCATCCCCTTCATCTTCATCTATTGTTGAGCCAAGTTTTTCTTCGGACTTCCTATCGTTTAGGACTGCAGATTTTCTAATATCTCTCAGCTCATCCTTTACAGCCTATGCTATGGTAGATAGTTCCAATAGTGTGTATTCTTTCACTAGGTTGTCTCATTCCTCCTAGTTGGCAGCTAGTTCAAATTTGTTTGATGTTTTCGGTCAACAAGCTGCAATGTGAGACACTTCCTTGTCAATTTTCCCCCCTGTTGCTTCAACAGTTCCCTTGAAATCAGCCCTCAGCTTTGGAAATGCCTCAGATGGAGTTTTTTGTTGTTCTGACCCCTCCCTCTTTCTGGGATATAATGAAAAACGACTCTATCCATTCCTTCTCTCGGTCATCAGTTCATGAAGCAAAAAAAATTGGAGGTTGGTTTGATCTGCAGGTTTAATGGCTTGTGGTCATGGCTAGTTGATCTTCACCCTTGGATCACTTAGCTTTAGAAACCTTTAATCTCTAATGATTTGAATATGTACCCTCTAGCAAGAGGTTTCTTTATTCTAGTCTTTGACAAATCTAAAGATAGGAAGTTGATCTTTGATTCTGGTCCATGGTTCTGGGGTAGTGCAGGGTTGCTTATGTAACCTTGGTTTCCCTCCTTTGATCCTCTCAACTTCAATCTATTTTGCTCTAGTTTGGGTAAGACTTAACAACCTTCCTTTTCATATGTGGAATATTCCTTCATTGAAAGAAATATGCAATTCCTTAGGCATATTTTATTGTCGAAGCAATGACACTACGCAATACTTGAAGCCCACCTATGCTCGCATCTATTTCGAGATGGATTTCGATAGGGTATTCCCTACTGAAATCAAGTTAACAGGTCATGATTATTTATGGGTACAAAAACTAGATTATGAAAACATGTCCTTTCATTATAGAGCATGTTATGAAGTCAAGTACTCCTTTACAAATTGTCCCAAATCTTGAAAGAATAATGAAAAAAATCTAGATGCAAGCCAAGATGGTGGGACTATGCCAATCCAATTCATTATAGGATCTATAAGGAGGTTTTCTCCCATGTTTTGTGTATTGAGGAAAATCAACAAATGGGAAAAAATTGTTCAAATCCCAAAGAAATTTCCCCTAATGAACAAGAATCTTCAACAACAAATCAAGGAAGCCAGACAACAATGGGGAGACTAAGAATATTGGCAACCCAACTGTTTCGTTGGAGAACAATTTCCAAAAAAATAATGTTGGGACTAAGCTCCCATAGTGGACAAGGGCAATAATCTTACCTATAAGATCATTCCATATGAGTGTGCCTTTACTAAAAACAACTTTGGAAAATTTCCCTCTTGGGCTGACTAAGTAGATGTGGAAGAGCTTCCATTGAGTCAAAAGAATGAAGCTTCCAATAGAGACCACTCAATGAATGATGACAAGACAAATACAATAGAAAACTTGGGTTGGACCCAAGTTGGAAAAAATATGAAAAATACCTCTCCAAGGATAGCTAGAAGAAAAGAAAAGTTAAAATGACACCATGTTTAGGGTGGGATTCAAATATATTTGGATATTAGGTGTCTTTTGGAAAATCTACAGTTGGATTGGGAACAAATTTAATGTAATGAGGAGTTGTCAACTTGAGGTTTGGATTGATCCTCCGTGTTCAATCCTAAATCTTCAAGATTTTTTGGTAGCTCTTGTTTCCTTGAAGAATTGTAATGGTTTTGGGGTGGATCCCGACTCTTCTTAATAAACTCTTAATACCCCTTTCTTTTAAAAAAAATTGCACCAATGCATCAATATAAACTAAGGGCACCAATTATTCGAAAAAAGCCTTCAAAGGTTACATTGAAGTTAGAATATTACATGAATCCTAAGCCTTATTTTAAGACCGCAAACACATAAACTATAAAACAACATAAGATAGTAAAATTATCAATATAATTTAAAGATCATGGTATGGGGTTTTGTTCCCTTTGTTAAGGTATGTTTCTAATTAATATCATCATATAAAGAAATTAAACTCAAAGAGATCAGATGACATAGTATGCCTTGTAGGAAAGAGATCATATTGCTAGCAAGGTGGTAGACTACATAGAATATCCCTATGCATCAGATGAGAAATGTGGTATGAGGCAATCTTGTGACTTGGCAGACACATTGAGAATCTTTAAGGAAGAAATAAGGATTTGCAAATCAGAAAATGACAAAAACATGCAGGCACAAGAGAAACAAGCAGAGGTGAATGCGATACTTCTTCAGAGTTTGTCAGATTTGCACTAACAAGGACCACCTCGGATCAGCCATGGACATGAGGATAGAACTAATGGGGCATATGGTTGTAGGTCTCCTAGTAGACATAGGTCAGATAGATCTAACCCGATCAGAGATGGCAGGTTATTGGACACTCAGGATAGGAGAGGTGATCGACACAGGTACTATTCATGTTCTAGTTCTAATAGACATCATGATCATCATCGTCATCATCCTTACAGGAGGAGTGATAGGAGGTACTTTCTAGATGAGTTTAAGAAGGAAAATCCACCTACCTTTTATGGAGAGATGAAGAAATCACATGATGCAAAAGTATGGTTGCTTGGTATGAAGAAATTCTCCCGATTGCATGATTATTCAGAAAACATGAAAGCAAAGATAGCCACTTTCAGTCTCAAAGTTAAAGTGGATATTTGATGGGAAGACATCAAGAATATCAAAGGTATACATGAGGAGGATTTGACTTGGCATGCATTTGAAAGGCTCTTCAAGAAGAAGTACTTTTCAGAGAGGTACTATGATGAAAGAGCTAAGTTTTATGAGTTGCAGATTGGTTCTATGATAAATAATGAATATACTAGTAGATTTTTAGACTTGTTGAGATATGTTCCTTAACTCAAGGAGGAGAAGGCCAAGGTTCAGAGATTCATTAGTGGATTTCTAGTTTCATACAGAGACCAAATTGAGTTCGATGAGCCTAGATCGTTCGAGGAGGCCATATGAAAATTGAAGCATTGTTATGAGCAGTCGAAGCGCAAAGTTGAGCCCAATCATGACTTGAAAAGAAATGAGAAAGCTAAAGGAAAATGGCCACCAAAGAGAGGAATACCTCAAGATTCAAGTGACAAAGAAAATGAAATTCCTTACAAGATTTCAATACAATTGAGAAAGGATGTGGATAGCAATAAGCTAGAGGTGGTGGTAGAGAACCATTGAAGTGTTGGATATGTGGTAAGGATCGTCATAAGAGGGATTTTCCATAATGTCAGAGTGGTGGTAGACCCCAGATCTACAGTTCTCAGGAGGTCCATACAATTGGTGATGTTTGTCATCACATTCCTTGGATTTATGTAGCTGTGGACAACATGAAGGTGAATCATCAAGCATCGATCATTGAGATGGATGGTAAGATTTGCAATCAAGTTGTTTCTATTTTTATTGATCCTAGATCTAACTATAGTTATATTAATCCTAGCCTGGTGGATAAGTGTAGTTTGAGAAAAGAAGTGCATACAGATTCTTGGTTGGTACAGTTGGAAACAGGTACAAAGAAGCGAGTTCACCATTGGGTAAGAACTTGTGCATTTGAGTTAAATGGTATGCCTAAAGTAGCACATTTAAATGTATTTCCATTGGGTTCATAAAGTATGATTTTGGGTATGGATTGGATATAACTTCACAGAACCAAATTGGATTGCTTCGAAAAGGCCATTGAGTGTGTGGATTATAGTGGAGAAAAGAGTACTTTGCAAGGGAAGAAGAAGCCAACATCAGTGAGGATGGTTACCACTATGTAGGCTAAGCATAGTTGCATAAAAGTTTTTGTGATGTTTTTAGTACACATTTCTAGTGACAACGGTAAGGAGGTTCAAGATGCATATGTGTTAAGCAGATACCCAATTTTGTATCAGTTTCAGGATGTATTTCCTAGGGACATTACAAAGTTTCCACCTCACAGGGAGGTAGACTTTTCTATTTAGTTGGTGCCAGCAGCAACCCCAAAATCAAAATCACCTTAAAGGATGAGCACACTTGAGTTGGTTGATTTAAAGTTGAATTTGAAGGAAATGTTGAATAAGGGGTACATTAGGCCAAGTCTATCACCTTGGGGTGCACCATTGTTGTCTGTGAAGAAGAAACATGGTACTCTTAGATTGTGCATTGACTACAGGCAGCTGAAGAAAGTAACGATCAAGAATAGGTACCCTTTGTCAAGGATTGATGATTTGTTTGATCATTTGAAGGGAGAAACAGTCTTCTCTAAGATCGAATTGAGATCAGGATACCATAAGGTACACATCAAGGGAGAGGATATATTCAAGGCTACGTTCAGGACCAAGTATGGGCATTATGAATTTGTTGTTGTTCCATTTAGTTTGACTAATTCTCCAGCTACATTTGTGTGTTTGATGAATAGCGTGTTGCATCCTTATCTCGACAAGTTTGTTATTGTATTCATTGGTGACATACTGGTATATTCTAAGAATGAGGAAGAACATGTCGAGAATTTAACAGTCATTTTGAGGTTGCTAAGAGAGAACTAGTTGTATGCTAAACTTATAAAGTGCAGTTTCTTTCAGATAGGGGTACATTATTTGGGGCATATTGTCTCCAAGGATGGCATAGCAATGGATCCAGAAAAGATATGGGCAAGTATGGAGTGGGAAACTCCTAAGAATTTGGATGAGGTGAGATCATTTATGGGATTGGCAGGCTACTACAGGAGGTTCATCAGGAAATTTTCACGCATTTCATATCTCATCACAACATTGCAATGGAAAGGTAAGAAGTTTGAATGGACAAAAGAATGTGAGGCTATTTTTAAGCAGCTTAAGCAGCTATTGACACATGCACCAATGCTAAAGATTTTGGATCTGGACAAGGAGTTTGTAGTGTGTACAAAAGCTTACAAGAGAGGAGTTGGTGGATTTATCGTGCAATAAGGGTAGGTAGTGTGTTATGAGTCATGAAAATTAAATGAGCATGAGTAGAACAATCCAACGCATGATCTTGAGCTAGCGGCGATTATACACACATTGAAGATGTGGAGGCACTATCTTCTTGGGAGGAGGTTTACATTGATGAGCAATCATAATGGGTTTAGATATTTGTTTGATCAATCGAATCTAAATGCCAGGAAATCTAGATGGATGGCTACCCTTAGTGAGTTCGACTTCGAGATCAGATACATCAAAGGGAAGGAGAACCGGGTTGTGGATGCTATTAGCAGGAAAGTAAAAGTAAATCATATAGTAGCTATGAGCTCTTATGGGACAAAGTTACAGGATAGGATCTCATAGGTAGGATAGTGGGATGACAAATACATGGAGATTATGCACAGGTTACAAGAGAGCACTAGTACAAGTATAGGTACAAGTGATCAAGTTGTAGACTATCATCTCACAACAAATGGTTTGGTGAGATTTAGAGACAAGATCTATGTACTGAATTGCAATGAGCTCAAGAAGCTTATCTTGAGGGAATTTCATGCCAAGACATACTCGGGTCATCCAGGATATCATAAGACAATGAGATGGTAAAGAAGTTCTACTATTGGCCGAATTTGAAGAAGGAAGTGACAGAATTCATGGCTAGATGTTTAGATTGTCAATAGGTCAAGGTAGAATGTAAACATCCATGTGGTTTACTACATCCTATAGTGATTCTGGAATGGAAATGGAAGTTCATTTCCATGGATTTAATCACAGGTCTTCTGAGGACAGTAAAGAAACATGATTTTATTATGGTTGTGGTTGAAATATTGAGAAAGGTAGCTTCATTCCAATAAAGACTACATATTCAGCCAGTGAGGTATCATAGGTGTTCATCGGAGAGATAGTGACACTACATGGTGTTCCAAAGAAGATTGTGTTGGATAGGGAAGCAAATTTCACTTCCAAGTTTTGGAAGAAGCTATATGTAGGCTTGGGCATAAAGTTGACCTTGAGCACATCTTATCATCCACAAACAGATAGACAGACAAAGAGGGTCAATGGGATCTTAGAGGATATGTTGAGGATGTACATGATCCACCAACATAAGAAATGGGAGGAGTGTCTTCCATTGGTTGAGTTCATATACAAAAATGGTTATCAGGAGTCATTGAGGATGAGTCCTTCTAGGGCACTGTATGGACGGAGTTCTAACACTCCCATCAGTTGGAGTGATCCAGCGAACATGGTACTTATTGGAACAACATGTTGGTAGATATGGAGCAGGAAATGCAAGCTATAAAGAAGAATCTAAAGGCAGCATAGGACAGAAAAAAGAGTTATGTGGATCATTATAGGGTGTTCAAGGAGTTTCAAGTTGGGGAGCATGTGTATTTGTGCATCAAGCCAAAGAAAATCTCTTTAAGGATTGGTTCATGTGCCAAGTTGGCACCACAGTATTACGGGCCTTTCGAGATCTTTGAGAGGATTGGGCCAGTGGCATATCAACTTGCACTGCCTCCAACAGTAAAATTCCATGATGTTTTCTATATTTCATTGCTTAAGAATTATATAAAGGATGATGATCATGTTAGTTATTTGTCTGTATTGCAGGTGGAGCTAGAAGGAGAGTTCTAGTTGGAGCCTCAGTGAATATTGCAATGGAAACATACCATGCTCAGGAACAAAGCCATAGAGAAAGTTAAAGTGCAGTGGAAGAAATTTGGGCCTGAAGAAGCTACATGGGAGATGGTGGATCGGATGGGGGCCTTGTATCCTTCATTGTCTTCCGGTTGAGGAAAAGCGGTTTTGGTTTAATGTTGGTATATGTTTAGCATATTAGTTCGTTGACGTTTGGGTATATGTATATATATATACTAATATATATAATATATATATATATATTATATATATATATATATATATATATATATATATATATATTAATATATATATATATATATATATATATATATATATAATATAATATATATATGGATGTAAATACCATCATGAGCTAAGTTATAACGCTTCAATAAGTGGTATGGATGTCATATTATTATTGTCATGTTGTCATGATGTTTCGTTTTTGAGCAAGTCTTTAATTGTAAATATTGCAACGAGCTAAGTTATAAACATCCATGGGCAATATGTTTTCTTTTTAGTAGTTTTACTAAGCTCATGGTATGGTTTAACATTGAGGATGGTGTTCCCCAAGGGGGAGGGTTCTGTAATAGCCTTGATGAAAATTTCATGTAATAAAATTTAATAAAGGAAAAATAATACCACTATTAAAGGACACTTATTCCAAGTTGAATGTTGGGCAAAGATATCCTCGTGGGCATCACTAGATGTGTGTCTTGGCTAAGGAAATTTGGAAATGGCTAAGGCTAATTCATTCAAAGGAAAAAAGGAGTTTTTCGTACATTTATTAATGAAAATAAAGGAAAATAGGAGAAAATTAAGATAAAAGGATAGACATTGCATGTGAGGAATAAATTGAAGGAAAATAATGGAAAATGAATAAAATAGAGGCATCATTAATTAAAAAATGCTTCTAAGGATCAGTGGGTAACCTTTTGTGAGTTCAATTTTAGAGCTATCTCATTATTCTCCCTCAATCTCACTCTTGGTCACTTAGAGTTTTCCTGGAGCACTTTAGCTTTGGATCAAGGAAAGAAAAGCAAGCAAAGGCAAAGGAAGGAAAGAAAGGATCAAGGAAGAAGAGTAGGATCAAGCATCTTCAGCAGGAATCCTTGCAGGTAACCTTTTGTATGTGTGATTTCCTACTTGGTTTGGACATGCATGGATGTGCATGTTGGTGTATGGTTCTCTTGATGTCAGTGGTGTGGTTTTGTCGAGTTATGGCAGTGGCTTTTAGCCTAGACTTTCCTTTTTCTAGATTCCATGGTGTTGGGATGTTTATTTTGGTTTTTGAGCTTTGGTTTACCAGATGGATTTCAAAATCTAGGGTGGAGGTGGTCTCAAGGTTCATTCCTAAAGGCTTAGGAATCCCTTGATCGATTTTGGCACGATACCTAGTAAATCTTGAGGGAGAAGTCTCGGTTAAGGGCCTAGTGATCCGTGTTTGGATTGAGGTAAAGCCTAAGAGACTAGTCTCAATTTAGGGCCTAGTGATCTAGGATTAGATTGTGGTAAAGCCTGAGAGACTAGGAGATGGAAAATTCCTCAAGGATAGTGATGGATTCCGGATGGAATTCCAAGGTTGGTTCGGTTGTGATCGGAGCACCAATTTTGGTGTGATCACGGTTTGGTGAGGGTGGAGGTGGTTTAACCTCTGGATTCCCTTAGTTGTTCTTAGATTTGTTATTCTATGATATCCCACATTCATGTCTAGAATATGGCATGAGGGTGACTAGCTGAAAGAGAGATTTGGTTTAGCCATGTCTATGCTCGGGCGGTACGTGTAAGTCCTGAACCTAGTCAGATTTTCCTATGATTAATAAAAGCTAAGTTCTCTTACTTTTGTAATTTTTTATATGTGGATTTAATGGTTGTCATATCTTTGATATTTATGTGGTTTAATGATGGTTATAAGCATGGTTATGTGGTTGGTTCATGTCATGATTATTTCATGTATTTACTTGTAATTGTTAAATGGATGGATGCGAGACCTAATTGATGATATAATAGTCCAATGGAGAAGGATGTGATCCTTCTGGTTATGTTTCACAAGTTATTTTAGCCATTTATGCTTTGTCTTGTATCCTAGACCTATAGGTTTTATTGATGCCAAGTGTTTGACATAATTTTAATCCAAGTTGGGGATGCTCAAGCCTAGTCTTGAGGTTGATTTTTTATTTATCAGCATTTTTATCATGTATTTGATGGATTCTAAACGTTGTAGCAAGCTATGGGAAGAGGTCGGGATTATGGGCTAGAAAAGTGGCTCAAATATGGTCACTAGCACAGGTTTGCTGAGAAAAGTCCACAATCAGTGGCACATAGGCCTATGAGAGTGAATTTGAGTTTATCTTCGCTTTCTTTTCTATAGCATGAGAGACACTTTAGGTTAAAAGGCATAAAACATCAGTTGGATTGTTAGGCCCCTAGTGTAACACCTTATTGTTATTAGTACAACCCACTTATTATATTGATGTACCCATGTAGTGCCCACATTGTTACTATTGTAGTTTCTTCTATATATTTTTCATAGCTAAAGGTCGAAACAGTGACTCGTGGCACATCATACAAGTTCGCTCTACTGAACTAGTCTATAATCAGGTCACTATGAGAGATTTCGCATAACTCTTCCTTGGAGAATCCAATTTGGATAAGACTAGTGGCATTGGAAAGAGGACACAGAGGGCTACTACAGGTCGCAATTTCAGAACTTAAAGATTTGAAAGTACAGAGTTACAGTTGTTTCAATATCGAGCTCCTAAAATCAAGAAAAAGTGAGATGAGGAAGTTTGATGGCAAGGATCTGGTAAATTGGATACTTCAGATGGAGCAATATTTTGATCTACATGGTGTACCACTGTTACAAAAGGTATGTATTGCATCTTCATATTTAGAACCGGATCAATTTTTATGGTATAAAGGGCTTTGTTCTCGTAAACTACTTGTTACGTGGTCAATTCTCACAGAGGAAATGATAGCACATTATGAGGATACAAAGAGCAACACCTTCTTTAGAGCAACACCACAACAATTGGAAAGAGTAAAAGGGCTTTGTGACATAGTGGAAAGTAAAATTATGGCAACAAGGAAGTCTACCCCTCACAGCTATAAAGATGGAAGTGTTGTTTCTCCTAGCCTTCCACAACCTACAAGGGTTACACCACAACAACTGGAAGAAAAAAAGAGAAAAAGGGCTTTGTTGCAATTGTGATAGCAAATGAACTAAAGGTCATAAGTGTGCTGAGAAGAAATTATTTTACATAGAGTATGAAGAGGAGGAAGAAAAGGATCAAGAAACATCAAAAGAAGAGGATATACACCAGGACCCAACCCTAGAGATAGAAGAAATGAATCAGACCATATCTTGTAAAGCATTGACAGGAATTACCACTCCTCA
>APFE030369213.1:15758-33789 GCA_000404065.3 Pinus taeda
ATTGTTCATTTATGTAATGTAAAGGAGGTTGCCCCCTCGAAGAGGCTGGATTCTAAGGCGTTGATCTATCTTTTCTATCTTTTCTTGAGTTGGTTTCATAACATGGACCTAGGGACAGGATGTCTAAATGCCTGACATGTCTCCTAGTGGCGTAATTTCTTATGTGGACAGGTTTATCTGATGAGTTTCATCGATTCCATTTCCTTAAATTTACCAAGGAGATTGAATCCCTTATAGTAACCTCTCTCATGACATGTTTTCCTAGATCATTGACTGCTTGGGTAGACCCAGGAGGAGGGGGTGTTACACCTACTTTCCCTAATGTGGAGAAGTCCATTCACTCATCATCTTTCTTGTTTCCATTCTCTTCCAGCACTCAGCAATCACATGGTTATGTAAACCACAAAAACTACACAGTTTTCAGTGCCATGATTTATGTCCATTATTAACATGCTTGTAATTAAAATGAATTTTAGAGTACTGAGACTGTGTATACGTCTCTTGACTATCTCTAGTGCGATTATGGCGATGAGATCTTGCCTTAGCTATCCCTTGCAATGTGCATTGTCATGGGAGGATTTTGATGTGTCCCCATCATCCTCTTTCCTCGATGGTTTTCACAATGTCTCAGAAGCTTCTGACACCTTTGAGCACTCTCCTTCAGTGTATCCCAAACCTACAAATTGAGATCTTTGTACAACCTCCAATGGCTGAGTCATCTCTTGGCCATTAACACCAAGTCCTCCTCCTTTATATCCCATCTTAGTAAGGAGTCTCATGCCAGTCCCTGAAATGGATACCTCCACATTTCCAACAGAAATAACATCATGTGAAGATGAAACTGAAGAACAATCAACATTATTTAACTCAATTGTTGATTCTAAAATATATGATAATGGCTTCGCTAAGCCTTCGCTGCAGTTTTGACAAAATTGCAGGCTTTGACTCGTTGACCAAAATTAACTTTGAAACTCATCTATTGGATATTGGTTAGCATATATCTTGCATAATGAAATAATTGAATTTGACTCTTTGTTGATGAATTGGATCATTGTATTCTCTCTATTGAACATTTTGTGACAATCTAATAAGAAGAAGAATTTGAAAGGGTTCCCCCTTATGGGATTTTCCTCTGGTCTTTGACCAATCTAGTGTCTTTTATTATTTCTCTTGATTGTCTTCTATTATACATTGCATTCACTATTTTATCTATAATTTATATTTATCATTGGAAGATTAAATTTGATTGCTAATAGAAGAAAAAATTGGACTAAGTGATAGTAACAACATAGAACACCGAAAAATTAATAGGTAGATTAAGAGTTAAGATGGATTGAGGTTGGTTTAATTTCCCCCTCTAAATAAGCTATATTCCACATGAATAACATGGGTCATTTTTATTTTTATTTTATTTGTATAGGGTTATTTTTATTTTTTATTTTTTTCATTATTTTTATTTTGACTAAGTTAAAATATTTACATTATATAATTAATGTTTTAATTTAATTTAAAGAATTATTTAATTAATTTTTATGTAATTTGACTTAGTCGAATGTTAAACATTACCATATTGGATTGCAAAGCGCCTCTCGATGCAAAAAAAAAAAATTAAATTGGAGTTCATACAACAATAAAATTTTAAGAAATTAAGATAATGATTATAAAAGTCAAAGATAATTATATAGTATATTTTTATTTATGGTATTTAATTATAATAAACTTATACACTATGAATACCATACTAATATCATGTTGAGATATACCAAATATTTTTTTTTATAAGCTTGGGAGGACCTTTGTATTCATTTCACTTCAAAAATGTCAAGTTATAGCCAGAATCAAATGGTTAGGTGGCCTCAACTTGCCTAGAGGAAAACCAAATATGTTGGCCACCTAACTACATGATAAGGCATCCAAAAGAAAAGTATTATAAACATGTCAAGGCATGCTAGATATGTCTGATTGTCATTATACTTCCTATATTCTAAATAACTGAAAAACATACTGTAAAGTCTATAACTGTTGCATATAATAAAATAAAAAACATATATTAAACCATCAAACAACTAATAACTAGTCATCATATGAGTCCATGGGAGCAAGATCCTTCGCATTAGAGCCAAGAATCTCAGTTTGTGGGATACACATAATATGTTGCTTGATGCGGCTAAGGCAACCATTCTGCATTTGAAAGTGAAACTGAATTTGTTGTAGATCCTTGCTGAAATCCAGGAGCCATTGAGAGGTCGAGGGTGAGCTAGAGGGGATGTGCTCCAAGGCTTTGGAAAAAGGTTCTTCATCTTCCAATACAAAGGGATAGTTTTCTTATACTAAGTAGACCGGCCACGAGAGTGACCGGGATCAGGCACTAGGGTTTGCCAATCTCCTAGGTCAATTTCCATTGCACCAACTTGTTGATTGAGTTCTGCTTCCCACCCACCTATAAGCTGATGAACTTGAGTTGAGCTACCCTCATGGTAAGCAGTGGAAACCTCCTTTATTATGTGAGAGGCTGAATTTCAACCTCAAGCTTTACCAGTATGAGCATTGGCTTGACTACCCTAATGAGTTTCCATTTGTTGCTTACCACGACCGTGGGAACCCCAAGCATGATTACTCTTCCCTGAGGAAACACAGGTCATGACCTTAAAATAATTGCAAACTTTAGCAATAACTGACTCAGACCCTAAAAGCAAACCCAAAATGGGCCTACACTTGTGAGCTTAATGCTTCCTAGGGTCACACTTGAATGGGAAACCTATCAAATTATCAATGCATGAGGGCCAAAAAATAGAAAGAAACCATTGAATTACCCTGAAGCAAACAACACACCGGGAATGAAGCCAATCTGAGAGCCCCGAACCATATTCCTAACCTTGGCGTGAAGAAATGAGGGTAGAAGGTTGAGACAAACAACACACATTATGAAACCATATAAACCCAGAGCCATAACAAAAAACATTTAGAAAACTAACAGTGTCATTACACCAGAGATAGGAACAACAAGAAAACCACGAATGGCATAGTTTCCTTGCCCATATAGTGCCCATTCGTGAAATAAAAATACCATAGTACACAGAGACAAGAGTACAAAAGACAAAGGAACCCTCATAAAAGTCATCAATAGCAATGCAAAAGTCCTGGTGGTACTTCCGCCAAACCTTCAAATTTAGAACATATCATTTCCTCCAAGAAACAAACAACAATATGTAGATAGCCATGGGAACAACAAAAATTGAGACAAAGAACATACCTGAGGAGAGCGACCAAAGAAGACTATAAGTTGACCAACACCTGATCGAAGACCACGAGGAGTGCCACCTTAGAGCTACAACTTGTTGCAAGCCAAACCAGATCCAAATTATCGTTACAAATAGAAAACTTACTTACCTCAACAATGAAAATTCCAAAGAAACTCACCGCTATAAACTCCTTACATTTCTTCAAGTTTCAACTTAGTTTTTCTATACATATACATACCACCTCGCAAATAATTACCAATTCGTAGCCAGCATAGAATATTATTTAACTCTTATAATTTTTGTTTTACATTGATATAGAACTTTTTTTGGAATTTAAATAAGATACCAAAATTAATTCTCAATAGGACACCATTTATAATAAAAAATATGTTTTATTGTTTTTCAAAATGGTATATATCCTTTTTCCCATGGAAAAAGTTGCACTTTCTTTATTTATAAAGAAACTACATTTTGCAGATGCATTGCATATACAATATTCAGGCATGGCTTGTCCATCATCAAAACATTCAAAAACTGTGTTTCGCCTTGTGTGAGGCTTTTTCATATGAAAGGTCTATATGTATACTATGGAACTCTTCGTAGAGAGCCCTATATTGTCTGTACTAAGGAAAATAAAAACAATGAATAATTACATTGGGCTTTCAATCAAATCCAAAAAGAAAAAAACACAATCTCAATTGAAAAATATTTCATGTTCCGGCTCTATGAATGGCCTGTGGTAATATTGATATTTTCTGCCATCTCTTTCCTCCACAATCAACCAATTAGAGTCGTCCCTATGTGTCACCGCCTTGGATAAGCTATCAGCGACTGAGTTGCATTCCCTGTAGATTTGACGGCAAGAGAAGACGCCAAAATGAGATATGAGTCTGTGTGTTTCATCCAAAATGTGTTGTAAAGTGTATGTATTGCAATCAGATGTTATATTTATCCAATTGCATATAATTTGTGACTCTCTAAGTAACTATAAATGATGGCAGTTTTTGGATAATGCAAAATGAATGAGGTTTTTTGCCGAAATGAGCTCTGCAAAATTGTTCGTTCCCCTTCCCAGACCCATTTGAATTTTGAAAACATGAGATTCAGATAGATGTAGTATAGGCCCCCCGCCACATCCCGTCTCCTGTGCTAATCCATCAAAATAAGCCCATGGATGGGCTGGGTTGATGACTTCAGGTATAATGATCCTATGGGTCAGCTGGTTTTCCTCTTTGAGAATAGAACTGAAATTGACTAGAAGCCTAGAGGTAATAGAGGGCCAATGAGGGGGTCTTTGATGGAAAATGACTTGATTCTTGGCTATCCATATGGCCCAGCTAATGAGAAGCGGTGTGTTTTTTAGTCTGACAGAGTTTGAAGTGCACCAAGTCATCTAAGCTTCAGTGAGATAGGGCCCTGCCATTTCAAAGCAGAAGAGATCGAACCCAGGAAGCCATTCCATAGGCCTTGAGTGAGAGGGAAATTTAGGAAAAGGTGTTTTATATACTCATTGTTGCTTTTACATAGATGGCACCAAAATGGCCCTACAAAATATCTTTTTATCAAGTTGGCCCCAGTTGGGACTTTGTTGCGGAGGATGGACCACATGAGCAATTTAGCTCAAGGGGGCACCTTCAACTTCCACGTCTGCTTCCACCATTGAGCCAAGTCCAGTGGCTTGTGCCTTTCCATCAGTACTTGGTAGCCTATTTTGGGGGAGTATATACCATGTTTAACATGTGCCCAGATAAGCTCATCCTTACCCTCGGTTATTCTAATGTGGGCCTCCATTAAAGCATTTGTATAATTGTGTCATTCCTGCAGCCAACATCCAGGGATGTTCAAATCATTTGTAGTTCTCCAAGTTTGTTGAAATATGGTAGTGTGTTCGGCATCTACAATCTTATTGATGTGCACTATTTCATTGGCCTGTAGGTATCCTCGCAGGCCTTTCATGAGCGTGTGAGTGTTTCCACAACCCACCCAGGGGTCAGTGCCTATCTATATCTTTGTCCCTAATCTAATTCTCCATGTCAGGCTGCTACGAATAAGCTCCTTCGTGTTGATGACCACCTTCTAGATAATAGAGATGTTATTCTGCCTAGTGTCGAGTCTGATCCAATCTTGGACACTTGCTGGATGGATGTATTTAGATACTGCTACCTTCATCCAAAGGATGTTATTATTTAGCAATTTCCACCCTAACTTTGTAGCCAAGGCCTATGAGAAGGTATCCAACCTCTTGATGCCCCATCCTCCCCAGCTCTTTGGTAGGGCCAATGATTCCTAGCTCGTCCATGCAAAAATTCTCCCCAGCTGATTACCTTAACACAAGAACCTGCAGCATAGGTTTTGTAGGCGAGACAGGATACCTCTGGGAATCCATGCTAGAGTCATCCAATAAACTGGGGTGGCTTCTAAGACAGCCTTGATGAGTACCAGCCTCCCTACCCTGGAGAGATATTTGTGGTACCAAATATTGAGCCTCTTCTCCACCTTCGATATGAGCCATGTCCAGTCTGTTATCTTGTATCCAAGGGGTTTTAGCCTATATCCCAGGTATCTCAACCCTTCTTATAATTGGACTTTTGCAAAGGCAGATTTTCTAAGAGAAAACTGAATCTTATGTTGGGAGCAGCCTGTGGTAGTTATGGTGGATTTTGCGTCATTTAAGACCATGCTTGTGGCCCTAAGGAAGATGCCAAGGGATTAGTGAAAAGTAGTGGAGTCCCCAATTCCCTCATTTAAGAAGATAAATACATCATCCACAAACAACAAGTGGGTGAGGGTGTAGTCTTTTGTAATTCTAAAACCCCTTATTCGCCCCAGTCTGCAATCCTCTCTGATGATTTGACTGAGGCCTTCCATGATGAGAAGAAAGAGTAAAGGTGAGAGAGGGTATCCTTGCCTCAGTCTTCTTTCTGCATGGAAAAAAGGGGAGGCAGAGCCATTGATAAGCACATTAAAGGATACATTCGAGATACAGCACATGATCCATTTGATGAAGGAATAAGGGAAGCCAAGATGGGTTAGCAGCATACAGAGGTAAAGCTAGTTAGCCCTATCAAATTCTTTGGATAGGTCAATTTTCAGAGTCATGCCTTTGAGTTTCCTGCTTTGTACAGAGTGTAGAAGTTCTTGTGCAGTGCCAACAGCCTCATGTATTTGTCGGTTCTGGAGAAAGGCAAACTGTTCCGAGGAGATGTGGGCTGAGAGGATGGGCTTGAGGTGTTTTGCAATGATCTTATAAATGCAGTTGCACAGAGATATTGTTCTGAAGTCATCAAAGGATGAGGGCTTATCAGATTTGGGGATAAGTGCAATAAATGTAGAGTTGAAGCTTTCCCACATTCTGCCCCTCAGTCGACATTCTTCAATCAATCGCAGAAGGTCTATGCCCAAAATTTCAAAAAAAGCAGTGTAAAACTCGACTGTCCAGCCATCCAGTCCAAGGCTCTTATCTTTTTTCAACCATTTGAGGGTTGCTTCCAATTCTCCTAGGCTCACTTCCTTAGTCAGTTCCAGCTCTGCTTTCTCATCCACAAATCTAGGAAAAGTTTGTGCAATGTGCATGACCTCCACCAGGGTGGCAAATGGGGGTTCCTTATATATTCCTTTGAAATGTGTAATTGCTAGAGATGCCAGTCCCCAGAATGTGTTTACATTGGTGCCATCCTCCTTCTTGAGCTCCCAAATAGTGTTGATCACCTTTCACCCATTTGCATGTTTGTGAAAAAACTTAGTATTATCGTCTCCTTCTTTGAGCCAGATAGCTCGACTACACAGTCTCCAGCATTCCTCTCTGTCTTTCAGTATTTGTGTGCATTTATGGAGGAGGGAAGCCATCCTATCCTTTAGTTCTTATGAGGTAAGTATCCCCTCCAAATCCTCCTCCATTTTAGCAATTTCTTCTTCTACTAATTTGAGTTGGTGCTCATCCACCGAGTGAGCCTTCCAACATTCACTAACTGCCTTCAAATAACTAGCATCCTTTAACCAAGTTGATTTGAACTTAAAGGGGGCCTTTGTCTTATTATGGGCAAATAGTAGTTCCAAATAGATATGCTTATGATCAGAGACTCCTCCCGAGCCAATCCACTTCCTGACATCATAGCCTCTATTGACTAGAGCTTCTCAGATGAGGAAGCGATCCAAACGTCTGGTTAGACTGGCCTCTCCGATTCTATTATTCCTCCATGTTGGTTGGATCTTAGCAGTGGATATGTCGATAAGGTTGTGGGAGTCCAGTAAATCCTCAAAGAATACTAACAGGGAGTCCATCTGAGCATTTGGTCCCCAAGACTCCGCATAACCCATCGAGAAATTTAGATCACCTCCGAGTATAATATTGTCTCCTTGTAAGGAGGTAGAGGAGAGAAAACTCCTCCAGAAGACCTCCCAGTCTCGGCAAGGCCCATATATATTGAACAACCTTAAACAGGCTTCCAAGGTCAATGAGTAGATGTCAATACCCAAAATCCCCACTCCTCCCCCCCCCCCAGACATTTAGCAGCTTAATGGAGAGATTGTAGAAACCTAATGATATGCTCCCTAATCGGCCTATCGCATCTAAAGAGTGGAAGTACCAGTTGGGGAGCCATGATTCCAGGAGGAGTGAGATGGAGCTAGCTAGTCCCAGAGTTTCTTGTAGAAAGATGATGTCCACAGGTTCAGTAGATAGCAATCGTCTCATGGCTAGTTTTTTCCTAGGCTAGCCAACCCCCTACAATTGAAGGAAAGAATTTTCATGGAGGGAGGGGGGAGGGGGCGTCCTCTACTCTAAGACCCCAAGGTATTTTAGACTGTCTACTAGTGGCAACCTCTTCACCCGCCCGATGTTTAGCCTTGGTGAGGTGGGAAGGCTACCCACGGGGGAGCTTAGGAAATATGGTATTTATCCTAAAAACAATATAGAAGGATTTAATTAGAACGGGTAGATAATTAATTAAAATTTAAAACTATGATATATTGTTTTTGGTATTTAATTATGCAATATAATTCTTAGTTAAACTTTAAATAAATTGTAGGGATTATAATCTTGATTTGCTCTTTTACTATTGTTTGTTGGTATATAAAGTGTAACTTTTTTTTGTAGTTATGTAATTTAATTTCTAGCTAAGCTTTAAATAGAGTGTTTAAGAATCATATATCTATTATCTTTATTGGGTTTGTATTTTTGGCTAAAAATATATTTACTATGACTTCAAGTATTATGTTAAAGCTTAGAGATACAATATATTTATATGCAATTGTGAATTGGGTTTATCTCAAATATTTAGAAAGATTCATTGTCATCCTCTTCACCTAAATTGGATTTCGATAAGTGATAAAAGAAAATTGTGTACTTTCATGATAAATTAGAAAAAGAATATCTAAATATCTCTTTTTAATAAGAAAATCATTTGATTACTTAGTACTAGATCTAAAAAAAAGTCAATTAGTTATTAAATTCCTAAATATCAACTAGAGCAAACACATACCAAATTCAAGTATCATGATCTAAATTAAAGATATCTATCTTTGTATACAAAATAAATTGAATTTATCTAAAATAATTTTTATTCTCTTCACTCACATGGAATTCCCACAAATAATAAAACAAAATTATGTGTACTTAAAAAAATATTGTAACTTTTTTAACTATTCACTTGAAATACACAAAAATGAAAATTATAAACTTATTGCTATATTAGAAGTTCAAACAATATTCAACTATTTTATTTTTTATTTTTTTAACGGAAAACACCAAATTTAATAGGGTGAACCTTACTTTTTATATATATATATATATAATATATATATATATATATATATATATATATAAATAATAGGTAACCATTTCTTAATATTTAGTTACTTTTAAATTATCCTGATTTATTTTCCCAAAACAATTTAAAAAATAACACTTAAATATTTTAAAAGAATGAATTAAATTTTGAATTTTGACTATTTATTTCAATTTTAATCGCTAACTAATTTTAAATTTAAAAATATTTTATTTTAAAGATTAATAAATTATAAAATAAATATCATAACACATTTTTAATAAATGAATTGATTTTAAGTTTAGCTTTTCATATCATTTATACATTTTGATTTCTTTGACTTATAATAATATATTTGTAAGTGTCAAAATTATTAATTACTATTTGACTTATAATAATATATTTGTAAGTGTCAAAATTATTAATTACTATTACAATATAAACCTCTAGATTTTCAAACATATTTTTATATTTTGACTATTTATATTAACATAATGATATTAATTTTCAAAAATACAAAATATATTCTTAATATATTTATGTTTATAGTAATATATATGATTATATTAATTTCTAAAAATACTAGAAATATTCTTAATATTTATATTTATTAAGTACATGTTATATTAATTTCCAAAAAAACAGTACATGTTACTAATATCTGTATTTATTAACTAAACATTTCCACATTCCACAGCACTGACAGCAACAACAAAATAGAGTCAAGCAGAGATATGCCGTTCAAAAAAGCCTTCCGAAAATCTTTATTAATATATAAGCAAACTCATTGAGTTACATTACTACCAATGCCAATGAGTAAAATTCATTTCTTCCGCTCTTGAAGAATCTTCATTCCTACATACCTGCATCCACAACAATAATATTTGGCTCACATTTAATAATATGATTGATAACATTTCTATATATCAACTAATAGACTTGGGTAGATTTCCAAATATTTAGAAAATATGACACAGAAGACTTAAGATGGCCATTGGAATATAATTACCTGCCGAGCATCAGAGTGGTGGCTTGCGTGTTTGTTCCAGGAGCGTCTGTGAACGTTGAGCCATCCACAACTCTCACATTTTCAACGCCATTTACCTTATATTGATGGTTAACCACAGATCCAACATTACATCCTCCATGGAAATGCCACATTGTGTTCAACGTATCATGGCAGAACTGAACCATGGCTGCATCGTCGCTCGTGCTCTTCGGCAACGCCGGCCCAATGAAGTGAAACTCATGAGAAGAATTATTAGCTGCTGCAAATGTGAATCTCTGCAGAGACTGCGTCTCGAAGATTTTAGCCATCAACCTCACGCCATGCACGCATTTTTTCAGGTCCTGAGGGTGTTTATAATAGTTGTATCGAACAGCCGGATTGTCTCGAGGATCCGTGGTGCGAAGCCAGAGCTGTCCTCTCGACAGTGGATACGCCAGCTTCTCGAATATTCTTCCAGCAGACACGTTCTTGGCTTGTGGGGATGCGCTGCCATTTGCCGGCTGGATGACGCTGCCGGAATAGATATAAGTCTGAGAGTTGTTAACAATACCCACGGCCTGTATGCTCGAGATTCCCAGGGGTGTGGGAGACTGCAAGGTGGCGGTTGCACGGGGGTTGTCTTGAACCCCTTTGCCTACAGAAGGTGAATGTAGCACTGGAGAAATATTGAATTTTCGGAGCTGTTTAGATGGACCGATTCCGCTCAAGAGAAGCAGCTGGGGGCTGCCTAGGGCACCTGCAGATAATATTATCTCGCTAGGAGGTGATGGTTCATTGAGGTACACTTGAAAGGAGTCATTAAAGCCTCTGATGTTGAATTCTACTCCGCTGGCCCCCGGCTTCCCAGAGGATCCTACATTCACAGATCTGGCTATAAATATACTAGTCCAATCTCCATCGTAGATGATAGAATAATTAAATAAACAAGGAATGTCCCTTTCTCAAATAGATGCACGGGAATAGGGTTTTTTTTTTTTTCCAAATAGATGTGGGATTAGGTTAATTAGTTTGTAACAAGTAATTTTAGTAAAGACAGTAATCTTTATTTCCATTGTCCATTTCTAAATATCCAAGTATCCCACTGACCTAAATATCGTAACGAGTTAAGAATTTAGCAAATAAACCAATGAACGAATATGTCTCTATGCATAAAGAAAATTTTGATGAAGAGAAATACAAACCCTACTCAGAACCACTCATATATATTTGTGTCATATGACAGAAAAGAAATTGTATGATGTTACCTTGAGATGTTTGGGGATAAAATATAATCTTGCTGACGGTAGCCTTGAGGATGACTTTAATATTGTTGGGATTGGCCGTCTTGAGAAGATCTGCGGCCGTATGTCTCTTGCCTTTGTTGTCGAAGGTGGCGGCGCTGATCTTGGTTCCATCCATATGATCCAACGTATATCCATTGTACGGAAGAACCCCTACTTCCAGAAGCGCATCTTTGAAAGCCGAGGACCAAGGCAAGAGGTGATCTGGCCGAAACACATTCTGCTTCTCCACCCACTCATACGACTCCTTGACAAGTTGCTCGTCCCATTGCATCTTGCGAACATAATCGGCGCTGGCCCTGGTGTAGAAGCCGCCATTGAGAGCAGTTCCACCTCCCAGAACCCTAGCTCTGGCTAGAGACACCCCATCCTCTGAAACAAATGTCTGCGCTGGGGAAGTGTAATTGTCAGTCTCGCCCAATAGCTTTCCAAAAGCATCGGCGTTCTCGATCTCCGGAATTCCATATGGAGAATCTCCCCTCTCCAGTAGTAGAACGGAATAATTAGCAGAGAGGGTTGCTGCGAGCGGACAGCCCGCCGTTCCTCCTCCAACTATAATATAATCGAATTTTGTTTGATCTATTTTCTGTATATTCGTAAACATAAACGGATAGGGATATTGAGGAGATCCTATAGCTGAACAGAAACAACCAGGAAGGCAATATTAATTCAGACGTAACATATCAAAAAGTAGAGGAAGACAAATATCATCTTCATTCCATGCGCTTACCCGTGGCTGAATATTGGTGCTGATTGCTGCTCATCACCATTAGCAACACCAGAAGCAGACACCATGCACGAATGTTCACAGCCATTATCATCGTCACTTCGTTACAAGAATTCAACTTCTTCTTCACTCTTTCTGAGAAGATGTGGTGCAATTTAGGTCTGCATACCGGGCTATTTATAATTATAAACATCAAAACAATGACACCCGAAAATCCTTGTTCGTGCACAATAAACAAAAAAAAATAACAATATGATATTAATTAGTTATTATTTAACTGTATATAACTTATTATTATGAATGTGTCTCTAGAACTTTTTTCTAGCTTCTCACGCAATAAATAATAATAATATTCTTTACTCCATTTTAATTTATATATTAAAAATTATTATTATACTTACATGATTAGTTACATTCCTTTTCCTAGCTTCTCACGCAATAAATAATATAATATTCTTTACTCATTTTTTATTTATAATTAAATTATTATTATATGACAGGCTAGACTAAATTATTATATATTGACAGGTTAGTCTAAAATTACAAGATGATGAGGTGTTTAAATTTTAAATTTTTTATTTTTAATTTTATGTAATTTGATTAGTCAAATGTTTTATATAATCAGGGCAAGATGAGACATCTCTTTCACACTAATTTTTGAAAGAGTGTTTAGCAAATATAATTTTATTAATTTTAATAATTTTTTATTTTATTTATTTTATTTTTTATTTTTATGTAATTTTATCAAGTAAAAATGTTTATATAATAAGACAAGTCAAAATGTTTATATAATATGAAGAGACCAGATATCTCTTTCACACCAAATTGGAGAGAGTTTCTAGCAAAAATGTAATGTTTTTATATGTTTTCCTAATGCAATTTGTTTTGATATATTTTTTTTATTTTTTTAATTAGTGAAATAGATTATTGGAATGGTACTAGTGAGATTGAATCAAATTGGTCAATTACCATTATTAGTTTGATACAAGTTTAAAAAATTTAGAGTAATTTTCCGATTAATCACATAGGATTAAGTATTCTATGTGATTAATGTGAAAGTTAGTGTCAAAAATCAGATCACAAGTTAATTTTGGCAATTACCACTATGGTTGTGTAGTCTATTCTTTTATGTTTTGGAGTTTTTCTAAGCACATTTCTTGGTGAGTTCCCTAAAATCCAACAAGATTTTTTTGAATTACAAGTTTCAATTGTAAACTCTCCACAATCCTAGTATTCCTTAAGTTTTCCATAATGTGAATCCATATATGGAATCAAAAACTCATTTTAAACAACAAAATATCACAATTTGACCAAAAACGATTTCCAGAATCTCACTAAAAATTTCAAAACTTATAATAGTTAAGCAATGTCTTTTTTTTTTCTTTTTCTTTTTTTTTGACTAATTTTACTTCAAATCTTCATATTTAAATTAATTATATTATAACATTATATTTGTAATTATATTGTAAATATTATTATTATATTATATTTATGTATTATTATAATATTGATTGTTATTATTATATATTAATTAATCATATAATAGGTAAGTTATATTCATGTCTATTTTGGAATGAACTTCTAAATATATTTTTTTGTCAATTGAAGCATTTATATTAATTTAAAAAACATGTTTTACATAGGTAATTTAGAATGTTCCTTTAGGGTTTCTCTTAGTAGTCACCATGTACAATCCTCATACAGAACTCTAATCCAAATAGAGAAACCAAAAGAGCTAAGTTAGACATGACCATGTACCGAGGCCAACTCATGATACAAATCTCATCCAGACATAGCAAAATGGAAATGACAACAAAGTCATTTCCAATACTAAGAGATTCAAACACCACAACAACAAAAATAGCAAAATAGAAATGAAAACAAAGTCATTTCTAGTACTAAGAGATTCAAACACCACAATAGCAAACATACCCAAAAAGGCTATAAACACAACATGATTTAGCCAAAGCTTCTAGAATATTAATTTAATTATAAGTACATGGTAGGGATTTAACTTCCCCATAATATTCTAGAATATTTTTAGGAGTAGCCAAAAAAATTACATTCTGGACACATGCTAGATCTATATTAAAATGGTAGATCCAAGTTAAAATAGATAAATATTGATCAATAAATAATCTAGGTTGATTTTAGTATGATTTTTGTGATATTAATGTGTTTAATTTACAAGACATAAAGATTTGTAAACATTTACATGCCATCTCAATTAAATAATAATAAAAAGATAATTAAAAAAGGGGTTAAAAGTATTACTCAGTTTGCGAGAGATATTGTAGTATCAAGTTAAAAGTAATAAAAATAATAAATTCAAATTGTTATATTGTTATATTGTTTTATTAATAAAATTACTAATATTTTTTTAGATAAAAGAAAATCATAATATACATATCATATTAAAATATATAAGTAGTAGTTATAAGTTAAGATCCATTTTACTTTATAGATTACAATAATGATTTTGTAACCATATTTAAATTTAATCAATAAGCACATAAAAACATCACTACTTACAATATAACAATCTTTTTAACCATGGATATTTACGTCCACTTTACCATAGATATTTTTAACTTGTAAATAGGTTTTGTTACAATAGCACGGGCCCATATCATGGCTCATCAATAACACATGCCAAAAAATCATATCTCATTTCAAAATCAAAATATTATATGAATATTTTATTTGAAAATAATTCTATAACATTTTTTTAATCAAATGTAAAAGAAAAAAATTATAATTACTTTTGAGATATATCTAAGGAGATAAAAACTTAATACTTACCATATCACAAGATTTTTGGGCCAAGAGACACTATGGAAGAGATCCCCTAATGTCTTGTTATGTTATGCTATCTAAACATTTTGACTCATAAAATTATATATATCTATATATGTGTATGTGTGTGTGTGTGTGTGTGTGTGTGTATTTTGATACATACATATGTATATATATTATTAATTATAACATTTTGATAAGTAAAAATAAAATAAAATATAACATTATAATTATTAGTTTTTAAACGAGCCTATATCCATCTAAACTTTGAACTCTAAATCTATGAAGCTCAGAGAGCAATCAAATTCATGGAAGTGCAAACTTTTCCTCAAGTTTTGCACTCAAAAAAGAGGTTCACACCTTGAGAGATTTGACCCCTCTTTGCTCTTCCTAGATCCAAAGTTAAGATGGACCTAGGCTGGTAATTAATGTAAAATTAATATATTTTTTAATTTGAGTAGGATGTTAAGAAAATATTCAACGTATCTTCCCTAATCGGGGTGTGAGCTAGAAGGATTGGCATCCAAAAATGCTAGGCTGTAATGATGAAGGTTGAAAGGCGTCAGTCTACCACCCTCCACATCGACGAGGCACATAGAGCAATGGCTTCATGCATGCAATTATTTAATGTCAATAAGGAAGGTGGCATGGAACTTATAGCAGCGACGTTCTCTTGATTTTTCGTTGTTGAGATAAGTAAGTTCTATATCTACAACGTTAATTTGGATTTGGCTTGGCTTGCAACAAGTTGCGGCTTTGGTCTAGCTCGTGGTCTTCCACCGGGTGTTGGTCGACTTACAGTCAGCTCTGGTCTAGCACTCCTCGTGGTCTTCCACTAGGTGTTGGTCGACTTACAGTCAGCTCTAGTTACTCTCCTCACGTATGTTCTTTGTCTTAGTTCTTGTTACTCTGCTCCCATGGCTATCTATGTATTGATGCTTGTTTCTTGGAGGAATGAATATGTTCTCAAGTTGAAGGTTTCACAGAAGTACCGTCAGGATTTTTGTATGGAAACTAAGGATTTTTATGAGGGTTTCTTTATCTTATGTACTCTTGTCGTTGTGTACTATGGTATTTTTCTTTCATGAATGGGCACTATATGGGCGAGGAAGCTATGTCATTCATGATTTTCTGTTGTTCCTATCTTTGGCGCAATGGTGCTGGTATTTTTCTAAATGTCTGTTGTTATGGCTCTAGGTTTATATGGTTTTGGAATGTCTATTGTTTGTCTCAACACTCTGCCCTCAGTTGTTCATGGCAGGGTTGGGAATATAATTCAGGGCTCTGGGATTAGCTTTATTCCCAGTACGTTGTCTGTTGCATGGTAAGCCGGTGGTTTCTTTCTAGTTTTTGGCCCTCATGCATTGATAATTTGATAAGTTTCTTGTTCAGGTGCAGGCCTAGGAAGCATCAAACTCATGGGTGTAGGTCCACTTTGGGTCTAGTTTAGAGGTCTGAGTCAATTATTGCTAGATTTTGCAGTCATTTTTGGTTCACGGCCTGTGTTGCCTCAAGGAAGTGTAATCATGCCTGTGTTCTCACAGTCTTGGTAAGTAACAGGTGGACACTCATGAGGGTCATCAAGCCAATGCTCAGACTTGTAAAGCTTGAGGTCAAAAATCATCCTCTCGCATCATAAAGGAGGTTGTCATTGCTTACCACGAGGGTAGCTCACCTCAAGTTCATCAGCTTATAGTCGGGTGGGAAGCAGGACTCAATCAATAAGATGGTGCAATGGAAATTAACCTAGGAGACTAATAGGCCCTAGTGCCTAACCCCGGTCACTCTTGTTGCCAGTCTACTTAGTACAAACAAAATGTCTCATTGTATTGGATGATGAAGAACCTTTTGGCTAAAGCCTTAGAGCACATCCCCTCTAGCTCACCCTCGACTTCTTAAGGGAACTCAGATTTCAGCAAATATCTACAACAGATTCAGTTTTAGCTTCAAATGCAAAATGGTTTCCTTAGCCACATCAAGCAGCATATTCTATGTATCCTACAAATTGAGCTTCCCAACTCTAATGTGAAGGATCCTGCTCCCATGGACTCATCTGATGATTAGATATTAATCGTTTGATGGTTTAATATATGTTTTGTCTTTTATTATATGTAACATTTATAGACTTTACAATATGTTTTCAGTTATTTAGAATATAGGACGGACAAAGACAATCAAACATATCTAGCATGGCTTGAAAGACTTATAATATTTTGTTTTTGGATGGCTTATCATGCAATTAGGTGGCCAACAAATATAGTTTCTCTCTCGGAAGGTTAAGGCCACCTATCCATTTGAATATGGTTGTAACTTGCCCTTGTTGAAGTGAAATGAATACAAAGGTCCTGCCAAGCTTACAAAAAAAAGGAAAAAAAAATCAATATATGTCAACATGATAGTACTATGGTCTTCATCGAGTATATGTTTATTATAATTAAATACCATAAATAAAAATATATTGTAGAGCTATCTTTGACTTTTATAATCATTATCTTAATTTCTTAAAATTTATTGTTGTATGAACTCCAATTTAAAATTTATTTTTGCACCGAGAGGTGCTCTCCAATCCAATACGGTAATGTTTAACATTGGCCTAAGTCAAATTACATAAAAATTAATTATTTAAATTAAATTAAAAGATTAATGTAATGTAATGTAAATATTTTAACTTAGTCAAAATAAAATAATAAAAAGATAACAAAATAAAAATAACTCTATACAAATAAAATAAAAATAAAAATGACCCATGTTATTCATGTGGAATATAGCTTATTTAGAGGGGGAAATTAAACCAACCTCGATCCATCTTAACTCTTAATCTACCTGTTAATTTTCCAGTGTTTTATGTTGTTACTATCACTTAGTCCAATTTTTTCTTCAATTAGCAATCAAATTTAATCTTCTAATGATAAATAGAAATTATAGATAAAATAGTGAATGCAATGTACAACAGAAGACAATCAAGAGCAATAATAAGAGACACTAGATTGGTCAAAGACCAGAGGAAAATCCCATAAGGGGGAACCGTTTCAAATTCTTCTTCTTATTAGATTGTCACAAAATGTTCAATAGAGAGAATACAATGATCCAATTCATCAACAAAGAGTCAAAGTCAATTCTTTGATTATGCAAGATATATGCTAACCAATATCCAATAGATGAGTTTCAAAGTCAATTTTGGTCAATGATTCAAAGCCTGCAATTTTGTCAAA
>APFE030369229.1:0-14635 GCA_000404065.3 Pinus taeda
GCATCAAAAAGCATAGTTGGAAAGGGCACAATCAATCTTGATAATGGAAGGGCTAAAACGCAAAATTTCTTGTATGATGAAAGTTTAAAACACAATATTTTGAGTGCTAGTCAAATGTGTGATCAAGGATATGATCTTACATTTCATTCTAAAGGATGTGAAATAAGGAAAGAAGGATTAGGATGATTAGTAGAAAATACAGTTAGAAAATTAAGCAATGTATATATCCTATATGAAGTTAAGGGAGAAAAATGTTGCATATGGAAATTGGAAGAAAGATGGTTATGGCATAGTAGAATGGGTCATATCAGTTTTTACGATCTAGTGAAACTCAACATATCACAAGAAGTGAAAGGTACACCATAGATCTCAAAATCGAATGACACTATTTGCGAGCCATGTCAGCATTGAAAGCACACTAGAGTTAGCTTCAAGACAAAAGGTCATTCATAACAGATCCATTGGAACCTTTTCATACAAAGCTATATGGGCCAACAAGAACACAAACATTAATAGGTGATAAATATGTCATCCTTCTAAATGATGACTACACAAGAATGATATCGAACACTTTCTTCAAAGAGAAATCTATTGAGTTTGAGAATTTTAAAACCTTCAAAGCCCTTATTGAAAATGAAACTAATCCAAAGATAAAATGCTTGATATTAGACAAAGGAGGTGAGCTTAATTTTTTTGAATTCAATAAATTTTGTGAAAAACATGAGATTAGAAGACATTTTTCAATAGAAATGACTCCTAAGCAAATTGGAGTTCTTGAAATAAAGTACATAACTATGCAGGAGATGGCCAAAACAATGTTCAATGATGCAAATATCCCATACACTTTTTTGGGAGAAGCAATTAATCCAATATTTTTCATTTTAAATGCACCTCGAATTGGAGTGAAAAACAACAAGACTCCTCATGATGTATGGAAGGAAGACTAGTTACATTCAAGTACGTCAAAGTGTTTGGAATAACATGCTTCATCAAGATAAGTGAAGATAATTTAGGGAATTTTGATTCCAAAAATTATAGATGAAGTAATATTCCTAAGTTATTTGTCTAGAAGCAAGCGCTATAAACGTTACAACGAAAAATTGTGCAAGGTAGTAGAAAGCAGTGATGTAAGAGTAGATGAAGCATTATCTCAAAAGGAGAAGCCACAAGAAAATATATATTCAAATAATACAATCAACATAGAGCATGAAAAGGAAGAAAAATAAGTGAAAAAACAAAAAGAAAAAGAGAAAGAGGAGGAGATAGAGCATCAACATCCAAAGGCTCCATCTAGATATGTTCAAAATAATCATCCAGGAAATCAATTTTTTGGTGATAAATATTCAGGGGTTTAAATCAGAAGGAGATTGATAAGCACATCAAAGCATGTAAAATTTTCTTTGCTATCCAAAATGGAACCCAAGAATTTTTCACAAGCCAGCGAAGATGAGCATTAGGTTAATGCTATGGAGGATGAGCTTAATCATATTGATAAAAATGAAACATGGGAGCTTGAGACTAGACCAAAATATAAGAATGTGATTGGTACCAAATGGGTATTTAGAACAATTTGAATGACTATGGACAAGTGGTGAGAAATAATCTAGATTGGTTTGTAAAATATATGCAAAAGTTGAGGGTGTTGACTTTGAAGAAACTTTTACTCTATTTGCCAGACTAGAGGAAATCAGGATGTTCTTGGCATTTGCATGTTTTAAAAAGTTCAAAGTCTATCACATGGATATTAATTAAAATTTTCTAAATGGAGACTTATAAGAATAAGTATATATTGAACAACCAGAATAATTTCAGCTATCAAAAAATGAAAATTATGTGTGCATATTGAAGAAACCTCTTTATGGACTAAAGCAAGTTCCAAGGGCTTGGTGGTTAAGACTTGACAAATATTTGAAATAACAAGGATACGAAAGAGGGAATTAGATAACAACATTTACTTCAATGTAGATAATGAAAAATTGTTGATCATTATTATCTACGTGGATGAGATAATGTTTGGAAGTGATGTTGACATAATGAGCCAAAATTTTGCAGCAAAAAATAAGAAATAGTTTGAAATGTCCATGCTAGGAGAATTATCATTCTTCCTAGAATTGTAGGCTGTTCAATCTAGTAAAGGAATATTCATATCCCAACCTCAATATGTTCAGAAGGCGTTAAATAAGTTTGGAATGGAAAATTTTGTACCTATTAGCACTCACATGGTCACAGGATGAAAATTAGGCAAAGATGATGAATCTTCATAGGTAAATCAAACTTGGTATAGATCGATGATTAGCCGATTATTATATTTGATAGCATCAAGATCAGATATCATGTAAGCAATGGGATTGGTTTCAAGATTTCAATTTTCACCAAAGGAAACACATGTGCAAACAGTGAAGAGAATTTTCAAATATTTGAATGGGACTATGGACTTTGGCTTGTGGTACTCAAGAAATAAGAATCCACCTTAACAACATATATTGATGCAAATTGGAAAATAAGTATTGCTGAAAATAAAAGCACTAGTGGCTGAAGCATTATTTTTAGGAAATTTTCTGGTATCATGGTTGATCAAAAAACAAACCTTGATCTCTTCATCCACAGCTAAATCTAAATATATTGTAGCAACATCATGTTGCATTCAGGTCCTTTGGATGCAGCAGACTCTAAGAGATATAAATATATATTATGATAAACTTATATCAAGCATATGTTTTAATACAAGTAAAATCAACATCTCGAAGAACCTTATTATGTATCCAAAAACAAAACTTATTCATATCAAATATCACCTCTTGAGAGAACAGGTAGTTCATTAGAATGCCAAGCTAGAATACATTAATACTAAATAATAGATTGAAAATATCTTCACCAAACTCCTTCCCAAAGAGAAATTTGAATATTTGATACAAAATATGGGAGTGACATCTCTCTCATCTCATTAGTAAAAGAAATCATAAGATCAGGGGAAGTAGTCTCTTTCTCTTCATATATATAAAAAAGAGGGGAAGAGTTGCAGATGAGGAAAAGCATCAGTTTGCGGGGGTATCCCTTTGCCATTGATATCAATGGGGGAGAAGCTATAGACAAAAGATAAATTGTAAACAAATGAGAAGTTGCAAACAAAGAATAAGTTGCAAACAAAGGAGAAATTGCAACTAGGAGGAGTTAGCAGACAAGGAGAGTTCCATGGCCCTTTTCCAAATTTGTATATGGGTTTCGATCAATCATAAAGGGGAATATTTTTAAAATGTTGTGATTGATCTCAAATTATAATGGGGGATCCTAATGTGGATAGAATACTAAGGGGGTTTCCTTTTACATGCCATCCCAACCAACGTTAAAGTAAATCTAACATGATTGAGTCTATGGGAGTGCATGATTGAGTCTACAGGATTTCATGATCAAGTCTATGGAGTGAATTATTGAATCAGCCCCACTCAAGTCAACCTAACTAAGTTTATAGGATCTAAAGCTCTATAAATTTGATTAGTGAAATTCTTTAGAGGAATGCAATAAATTGAGAAGCAATGTGATATGAGTTGTAAGGAATAAAGCAATGTAGAGCAGCAAGGGGCGAGGAGCAAAGGTGCACTATTAGGAGTGTGAGGAAGTTTTGAGGCAAGAAGAAATTCTATGGCGCAAGAGGTCTAAGGTAAACATTTAAAAAATTCTAAAAAAACTAAATTGATCCATAACGTGAAATATTTATGAAATCAATGTATTTGTGCCATGTTCATCACTTCACATGAGATAGATTTTTTCATTTGTTAATGATCCATCTACCATACCTACTACACATTGGAACTTTTATATAAGACATGTCATGCAAATTTTCCAATATCTTGATATATCTTTAATCCTGGTCACAACCCTAGTCACAAGAGTCCTTAGACATATAACCTAAGGGCTAAAGGCATTGGGCATATCAGCCTTTTATGTTAAGAATCATAGAGTTTTAGATTCACCAATACCCTGATACCCTATAAGTCCTAAGTCATAGCCCTTGATCATGCAAGGTCCTATTTGAAGCACCTAGGGCTTAAGGCCCCTCGACATATTGCCATATTGTCATTTTGTTAAAGACACAGAGTTCACTAATATGCCAATATAGTTAGCTAATGAAAAATTTTCCATCGATTGGAGTTTGTCCACCTAGACAAAACCATATTGAGAGATTTGATATGTCTAGCAATTCTCTGATATTCTGATAAGGAGAAGTTGTTAACATAAATGTTGTCATCTATTAAAATAAATAATTTCCATCTTCCCTACCCCAAGTGTCTTGGTTCTCCAAGTATTTTCATTGTTATTTATTTTTAGGTTTTTCCCGATATTCTAATATAAAAGCCAAAATTTGATGTTTTACCCTCCAGGGCCTAGTATTGTTGTTTTATAGGAACTTTGATGTTAGTTGAAATTTGTCACATTGAGATCCCACCATACTACATATTTTTGGTTGTTCAAATTCTTCCATACTTCCTAATATCTTGATATATCAATATATTCCAACTAACAAGCTTAGTTGACAAATATTTTGTCAGTATCTAATGGAAAAATTGCATGCCTAAAGGATTAGCAAAATTGGATTAACAATTGTTTCCAATGTTAACGCATTTCAATATCCTCTCAAATATATTGATATAAAAATGCATGGACATGTTACATGGGCATATAATATGGTTCTAAGGTGTATGAGTGCCAAGTCTTGAAATTTTGAGATTGAAAGGAGTGTTAGTGTTCTGAAGTATGGTACGTGCTTGGCCATATCACAAGGTTATATGCAAAGATTGTAAATAAGAGATAGGGTCTTATTAATTGTGCATTGGTGGCAATAGCTAATAATGATTAACATAAACTTCTTGGTTTAGTAAATGCCAAGTTTGTAAAGTGGAATGAAGGAAGCACCCAGGTATATAATATTGGTTAGCACATAGTGTAGTTTCATAATTTGGGATTGAAGAAAACGTCAGTAATGAAAGAACTATGATGGTGAAGCATAGCGTTTGAAGTTTGGGTTGAATGAAGCACATGATTCAAATTTACACAATGAGAAGTGATTGAATATTATTAGAAAATAGAGCAACAAAGTTGACCATTGCAAAGTATGTTATAGAGAAAATAACAGACAAGATTGGTGTCTCCTATAAGTTGGCGCCTACAAACACTTGCAACAAAGGGAATTGGTGTATCTTATAGGTTGGTGCATACAAATTCTTGAAGTTGAGGGGATTGGTGCCTCGTATAGGTTGGTCCCTGCAAACTTGTGAAATTGAGGGAATTGGTGTCTCATTTAAGTTAGTGCCCACAAATTATTGTAATAGTAGGTTAGTGCCTACAAATAGCTATCATATAATGATTTTTTGTGGTTTTTCTACCGAAAGGGTTTTAATGTATATCTTATGTCTTTTGAACTACTTATTAGATTATTTTTTATGGTTATTTAAATAAGTAAAAATTGTCTTATATTGATTCAAACCCACCCCCTCTTAGCATAAATGTGAATCCAATAGCTTAGTGGCCTTGTATGGTGGCTTAGAGTTTCTTGTGTGGACAACTTAGAATTGTGGCTTAATTCCTATTATTTCTTTTGAAGCCTATGTGTTACTCTATATCTATGTTTAAAATCAAAAGGTTAATGGAATAAACTATAAAATTGAAAGTATCTTGCTCTATTGTCCTTTGGTTGCGGGAATGATGGAAAAATTCTAGTTAATGGTTATGGTAGTCCATTCGTGAAATTTTTGGAAAGTGGAAGGTTGATTTTGTAGCTATTATGTAGTGCCTTCAAAATAGACACATGTATTTTGAGAGATGCCCATTGAGTGGAACCATTAATAATCGCAGGTTTATGAGGAGATAAGAAGGTTGTATTATAGATAATAGGTGTTTGATTTTCTATAATGAATATACCTTCAACTTGGAAACCTTGCATAATCAAAAGAAAAAAATAAAGTCCCTTCAAGTTGTGTGCATTACACTTCAACAAATGGTTGTGAATATGCTCAAACTTTCCACTTCAGTTATTTCAAATGTCAAATGGTCTTTTAGATAAATTAATATTATAGATTTTTTAAGCATATAATGTCCTATATAATAGGTGAATTAATAAAATGAATGTGTTTGATGAAAAAATTTGATAATGAAATATGACAACGCATTTGAAATATTTACTTCTTCATGTGTGTGTGTGTGTGTGTGTGTGTCATCCAAAACTACAATCCTTTCCATACATTTTCCAACTACATTGACTAATCCCAACCATTTCAAAAAATATTATACATTCTCAAAACCTTTAGGAGTGTGGACCCTTGCATTCATAGTTTCCCATTTGCCAACAAAAATTTACAAATAAACAAAATTGAGATTACTCTCCATCAACTCAATCTCCTCGCAATCAAAAAATTGATAGTGACCAACCAAGCCCAAGGAGAGTTGGAGAGCCTCCTTAGAGAAACCATCAGCTTCAACATTAAACTCATGTAATATATGGTAGAAACTTATGTGCTCAAAGGAGATTTGAGCCACCCTAATATATGAGAGGAGGGTGTCCAAACCAAATATGTTTACTCTGTCCCTTTTGTTTACCCAATCAGTCGCTAGATTGGAGTCACCCATCACTTGGAGACTTAACACACCTCTTTTTCAGGCTAATTCCAACATAATACATAGGGTTGCAAATTACACATTATTGTTTGAGCCTCTACCAGTAGCATAATGGATATATAAAAAGTGTGAGTGAATGATATACAAGGCAACCCCAACACCACATCAGGGAGGATGACCTTGACACACACCATTAAAGAACCCCCAAGGGAACCGAAGTTGATTTTAGAAATAACTAGAACCATAGGCTTTTGGGGGTATAGATCCAAATTGAATTCATGAGTAATTGTTTCCACCTGTGTAACACAAGAAACTAAGAAAATATGTTTATCCTAAAAAACTACCAAATTTTGAGAATGTCACGCACAGGGATTTAAAACACAAAGCATGCCTCTCCATGAGGAAACAAATTTTCCTGGACACTAAATCTGAAACATATCTGATAGGGACACCACCAACCTTCGATACTTTGGATTGAATTCTCTCCATAGGATATTATAGACCTAATAAATATAATTACATGTAATAAAAATATGAGATTGTGGTTCCTCCTAGGATTTTCTCAACAGGTATCAATTTGAACCACTCCATCCAAACCTTCGAAGTTTATCCTAGGTGAGTAGCCTATTGTTGATATCCAACTAAGCTGATAATTTTGCCTTGAGGGGGGAAATAACTCCTCAAATAAAATTCTACCAACATAATATTTTATTAGAGAAACAGTCCTCAAACTAAGGACTATAACCAAGCTTGGACATAAAGGCATTAGACAGGGGATTTTTTGACCATACAAGAGATTTTAAGACATTCTCCCTGAGATAGAAATGATTTTCAATTAAAAATTGAATGTATATTTCCCATTTGACTGCATTCTCACAATGCAGTCCCAAATATCTAGCTGACCTCCAACCTAGACACGCTATGATTTTTGGGGCTTGTGCCCAAGAATTGTAATATACCTAGGGGGGATATTATCGGGTACAGAGGGAGGTACCCAAGGGAATAATGTAATAATGTGATGGGCCATAGTTAATAAATAAAGTGGTTAACCCACATCATGTAAGGGACCACAAGTATTTAGCAATAATATGATAAGCCCATTGTATTAGAAGTATGGTATTGAGAGACCCAAGGTAATGCCCCATGGTATTGTATGTATTAAGCCTATATAAAGAGGCTAGAGACTCCACATTGAGAGGGCAAGGATTATTGTATTGGCAAGAATATAGCTTGTGGAATGTTATCCTTCCTTAAGAAGTGATTGTATGGTGTTTCCCTACCTCAAGTGGTATCGGAGCACTTTCTTGGGCAAAGCGGAAAGATTTTTATTTTTATTTTTGCAGGAAATTTTTGGGGCGGAGAGTTTTAAGATCAGATATGAACTTCCTGGTGTAAAATTTGCAGAAAAAAAAAAAAAATCAAAAAATAAAAATAAATAAATAAAAATCATATTTGGATTCTTTGTGAAAAAGTACCTAAATTCAAAAAACAAATCCACCGAATCAGAGTCCGGATGAGGGAGATATTGTTGATTTAAAATCAGTTGTGTTGCAGAAATGTTTCTGACGAAAATTCGTGGACGGTGAATCTCCAATCAATTTTTGTAGTGATATGAGGAATTTTAATAAAATAATTGCATATATGAGATCCTCTTGAAAAATTACCCAATTTGAAAAAAAATCGGGCAAATCGGAGTCCGGATGAGGGAGATATCGTTGATTTAAAATCAGCTCCTTTTTTAGATATTTTTGTGACGGCGAGACAATTGCAGCGCAAATCTGAAATTCTAGAGTGCCCAGATTGATATTTATATCACATGGGAAGATGCAGAATGGCCGTTCCATTTCCAAAAACATGTTATAATAAGGATTTTAAGCCATATTGATAGAGTTGTGTCAATTTTAAATTTTCGCCAAAATAAGTGATTTTTTTTTTCAAAACCCTCTTCATGGCTTCTAGCAAGCAATTTTTTACAAGGAAAGATAATGGTTCTACTGTTGAAGAATTCATTAAAGATCTTAAGAAAAACTTTTTGAAACATTGGAAAGGTTTTGTATGGCTTGGTTTGAAAGATGAGGCTGCCATATGGTAGAGCTCACTTGACATCAAGAAGTACAAACATTCGAATGAAGAATTTGAAAAACTCCTTTTGGACAAATGGTCTCATGATACACAACAGGAGAATGAAACACGGAAAAGGTTATTTTCTGATGATATCTCCTTATTACAGGTTCATGGATGTATTCAGAAGGAGAAGATCATTGTGTCTATGAATCCTAGTTGCAAGTATAATTTTATTAATGTTCATTTGGCTAAAAGATTGCAAGTCCCAGCCAACAAAATGGAGCACACACAGGTTAATAATGAGGAGGTGCAAGTTTATAAATATTTGAATATTTCTATGGACAAGTATGTATTGCATTCTGATTTTATGCTTCAGATATGGCTAATGTGGATGTTGTTTTGGGATACCCTTAGATGGAATCTGTTAGTACTATCAATATTAATGTGCAGAAGAAATTCCTGAAGCTCTGGTATAAAAAGAAGAAAAATACATTACAGGATATTTCCATCAATAAACAGGTAGAGTCCAAGGAGGTTGAAGTAGAATATGTTCCAAGTACTAACACATCAGATGAGGAATCTGTGGTTGAAGTAATACTGGAATATAAGAAACAACCACAGGCACCACAACATGTACTAGATACCAATCAGGCTCCATTAGGTGGTGAATTAAAGAAAGATACACGATTGGTTAAAACTTCAGCATATCACCACCCACATCACCCAGCAAGAAAACAACCAACAAGATGGCAACGAATCAGCAACAAGGACAACAACCCTCGCACAATAGATAGATAGGTGCGAAGATCCAACCATAACACATCAACACGGAGGAACCACCAAGATCAACTCCCATCTCAAGCGAGCAAGGCACTGGCTGGATCGAGTAATCACCTGTCTCTGGGATGGCTAGATGCACGTGCATGCTACCAATGGACTACTCTTTTGAGAAGATCTTATCATTTTTGTTCTTCTTATGTTTCAAGGATGAAACATGTTTAAGGGGGGTGGAATGTAGTATACCTAGGGGGGGTATTATGGGGTACAGAGGGAGGTACCAAAGGGAATATTGTAATAATGGGATGGCCATAGTTAATAAATAAAGTGGTTAACCCGCATCATGTAAGGGACCATAAGTAGTTAGAAATAATGTGATAAGCCCATTTGATTAGATATATGGTATGGAGATACGCATGGTAATGACCCATGGTATTGTATGTATGAAGCCTATATAGAGGCTAGAGACTCCCCATGGAGATATGTCAAGGATTATTGTATTGGAAAGCATATGGCTTGTGGGGTGTTCTCCTTCCTTAAGGAGTGATTGTATGGTGTTGCCCTACCTCAAGGGTTTGATATTAATAAAGATCTGAAGTTTATCTATTTCTATCTTGTTATTTCTGGGTATATTTCTATTATCATATATTTGCAGGCAAGATCTATTACAAGTGGTATCAAAGATCTGATCTGAAAACCCCTTGCTCCAAAAATTTCTTGTAAAAAATTAAATAAATAAAATATCTCTGCGCTTTTCCCAAGAAAGTGCTCTGATACCACTTGTAATATATCTGACCTGCAAATATACAAGAATACAAAATATGCCCATAAATAACAAGATCAACCCAATAATATAACATGAAAATGCTTATCTTTATTGATCAAACCCTTGAGGTAGGGTAACACCATACAATCACTCCTAAAGGAAGGAGAACACTCCAAAAGCCATATTTTTTTCAATACAATAATCCTTGACATCTCTCAATGGGGAGTCTCTAGCCTCTAAATAGGCTTTATACATACAATATCATGGGTCATTACCATGGGTCTCTTAATACCATATATCTAATGCCATGGGCTTATCACATTATTGCTAACTACTTGTGGTCCCTTACATGATGCGGGTTAACCACTTTATTTATTAACTATGACCCATCCCATTATTACATTATTCCCTTGGGTACCTCCCTTTGTACCCCATAATATCCCCCCTACATATACTACAGAATTAGCTAAAGAATTGATGTTTAGTATGGCGAGGACATTTAGAAGAGATTCAAAAAATTGATACTCATTATCTAAACCATACTAAGTTTCATAGACGATTCGGACCTCACATCCATCCACAACCTGCCATGCCATCCATTTTCTAACCAACGGAAAGGATCTTACCAACTCTTTCCATATGATCAATCATTTTGATGATATATTTGGTTCTCCAAACCAATCCACAATTGAAGACGCAAGAAAATATTTAGATTGCATCACTCTGAACCACAATGAAGATTCTTGTGTAAGTCTCCAAAGGTTTTTCATAGCTAGAGCTTTTGCAAAAAGATGGATCTCTTTTAACCTTGACCCTCCAAGGGAATTCAGGCCTACAAGGTGGGACAACTAACTAAAGATATTCCTTTATGCTCATTGACTTCTCACCATATAAAATGAAATTTGATCTTCCAGGTCATTTTTTGAATTCCTTTGGGCACTATGGTAATAGAATTCAAATAAAATAGGTTACTTTCGAGAACAGACTTAACAAGCACCAGATGCACCCCCCCCCCCCCCCCGCGAGAGAAAGTGGGTTGACCTATGAGAAATGTGTGCCTCCTTCTTTTGCACCAACCACATCTAATCCAATTTATGATAATAATTCAACTTTATACAAAAGCCCAAGTATTTTAACCCATCATCCAAAATATTTATAGGGTATGGAAAGAGAACCCTTACCTGATTAATCAACTCGCCCCATAAAATTTTAGCTTGATGTGATGTTGGGTGGGCGGGCTTCATTGCTCTGAACTTTTTCTGCAAAGGAGTGGTCTAGTTGATCCCCTTTTGGCACAATGTGGAGAAATCCTACCCCCAACAGTCTAGTATTTGATGTTCATGGTCATGGAAATTGGCTTCAAATCCTTTTTCCTCAGTTTCTAGGATTGTTTCTCATATGTTTGTCTTAATGGTGTGCGATATTAAGCTAATATCTCTAGCCTTACTTCTAAAGATCATGTGATTTCACTTCTTCTAGGTATTGCATAGATAGAATCTTGGGAAAATCCTCCTTGGTTAAGGGTGGGAAGGGTGTATGGTTTTTGCCTCCATTGTTCTAGAGTGATTGTGATGCTTTGTCGATTATTATTTGCTTGTCGAAAGTAGAGGGCTCCTCTATCCCAAATCCAGTTGGTTAGGTGGCATTGGATGAACAAGTGCTCACTTGTTTATTTGGTTTGATGGCATAAGAAGCATAGTGTTTTGATCATGTTTTGAGTTACAGATCTTTTAGTGTAAGTTGAAGTGGATGTGTAGGATGAATCATTGCTCACTTTGGGTAATTGTTGCTTTTCATAATGGGTTGTTATCCTCTTGATTATTCCTTCTCTTCATAATTCCCTGTGTTGATCCTTGTTCCTAATTATCTGCTGGAATAGCCAATGATCTGGCATTGGATCTACATGTTCATTGTGGTTCTTGTTGGCATAGGGTTTGTTTGTCTATGTTGTTGCAAAGGGAGCTATACTTGGAAAATAATATCTACATAAATGATGGGAATAGTATATCTTGTTGTGTTGGTTGTTCCTTTATCGGTTATCTTGTTCCTCTGCCTGTTATATCTCGACCTAGTGTTGTTTTTTATCATTGGGTGGTTCGTAGCATTCAAAAAATGGTTGTTGTTGGGCTTATCCTGCTAGAATCGAGTACCTTTTATAATCCACTCCCACCACATAAACAATCACCACCCTTTGCCTCACTAGATGTGACACCATCTAACCTGCCATTATCATCCATGACCATGCCTTCCACTTCATTAGTAGTTGCACCACCTAACTAAGGCACCCTTGCATAAAACACCAAATTTGTTATTAGATATATATAGGAGGTGATGCCTTCTTCTGTAATTTAGATGAGAGATAATTTCAAATTTGAACTTGATCATTTCTCCCCTTTTGATGGACCTCCCTGGAAAGAAATACCCACCCTTCTGAGCACATATATATGTCCTTGTTCAAGTGAAACTTGTGTTAGATAGGGTAGGTAGATATCTATTCAAATCATTAATTATTAGAGATGAATGATTTCTTTATAGTCATCCATGCTTGTCTAATTTCCCCACAATCTATAAGTTGATACATCTCACATATAGACCCGCTTTCGAGGCCTTTATTCACAAAGAGTAGTAGGAGGTGTTAGCGTTTGAGATTTCACCTAGGCTGACATAAACAAACCTCAAAGCTACATCAAACCATTTCACCTCGTAGCTAGCCCTACGAGGTATGAGAAGGCTCTCTCGGGTCAAAACTCGATGGATTTTGTCAATAGGGTGAGTTGACCAATTAGGAACAAGGATTTTAGGCTAGTAAACTGATAAGGGGGATTGATTTGAAGTTTTTGGGTTTTTTGGTGGCAATTGGAGGGAGTGCAATTCAGGGTGCGGGGATTGAGCTCAGTTTTTGCAGGTGGGTCTTTGGGGCAAGGTAGGAGTTTATGCTGATGCCTTTAGCTGAAAGAGATGATCAAGGAGGAAAGAAGAGAGGCTAAAGAGGGTGAACAATGAATTCGAATCCTCTCTAGACAGTGGAAAACATAAATTTTAAACAAAATTGAAAGCTGAGCATGGCATGCATGAATTCAAACTTTATCACTTCTTTTGTTTAAATAGCAGCAAGAGATTAAGAAATGGAACACATAAACACACTTACAATAACAGTAGGAAACACACCATCAACATAATAATCCACAAGAATCCACAATGAAGTCTGCAAACCCTGGCCTTCCTTTTCCTCAAATTGCAGAAAATACAAGTCAAAAATACAATAGCACTTCTCCCTCTAGAGTCCAACCATGAAAATGAGAAAGAGAAGGCATAATATAGAAGGTCAAACCTCTTCCCCCACCTCTAGGGCGATCTCAGCTTCCTAGGAGCTGTTGCAACTAATTTTAAATTAATCACTAGATAATAGGCCAGCACAACAACTTGCCTCTAAAACTTAGGAAACCTATCCATTCATTAAATATTTACCATTTACATCAAGGAAACTTCTAGAAGTGGTCAAGGAGAGTAAAAGTATCTAATTTCCATGAAATTTACACAAAAATCCATTATTTACATGCCTCAAAAGTCAACCAAGGTGAAAACAGTGTTTTGCTGGTCGAACTGGTCAAAACAGGCAAATTTCCCTGAGTGGTCGCGCCCCTGATTTTGACTGGTTGCGCGTATTGGAAGCTCTGTTTGAGGGCCTTCCTGGTGTCCAAATCAAGTGCAAGATAGCTCGTTGGAAAGGCCTGTGAGTCTACTTTCCAACCCAACTAGAATTTCTGAATTTGGAGTTGTTTTGACCCCTCAAAAGTCATTTCTCCCAAGGCAGCTTTCTGCAACTCAAAAAAGGGGCAGAAAGTCAAAATTTGCATGTATTTTGAGCTTTTGGGAGCCCAAATCTTCATAAAATTTGAAACCCCTCCATAGGCAAGTGTATATTTGCATGAAAATTCCAAAAATGTAGAGTTTTCCCCGTTCCGAGCTGTCCTCATGACTGGTCGCGTATGGGGTGAGACCACTCAAATGGCCAAAACTTGTAAAATTCCCAAAAATGCCAAAAATGCCTCAAAATTCTCAAAATTTCTTGGGTTTTCTGCTAGGAGGAAGATAATGAGTATCATGGTGAGTGAGAGAAGCCTCAGCCAAGATACGGAGCGGGTTGGTCTTCTTCTTCCTCTTGCGGACCTCGGACAACCTTCTTTGGAACATTTTCATCTTCGCCTTGCAAACATGCATCCTTGCCCAATAATGGTTTTTCATGTTCCTTAGAAATTTTTTGTTTCGATTGGCCTTAGCCAATAGCCTCTCTAAGTGTGTATTTACCCGAATAAGCATGGATTCCCTCTCCTTGGGCAGCAAGTCACCGAGCCTCCTACGGTTGATGACTCGATCACTTCGAATCCTCCACAGCTCATCCAACTCTTTCTCATCCTC
>APFE030369231.1:0-15007 GCA_000404065.3 Pinus taeda
GGAAGTTACTAAACAACCCATAATAAGATGTCAACCAATCACCTTACACATAAATAAATTTAAATAATAATGAAAAATAAAAATAAAAATTGAATTCCTAATGTTAAACTATGGATAGCCATCACAAATTTTTGGTGAAAGACAAACTAATACCAAGTCAAAGACAAAACTAAAAGTGTATAAGAAAATATATTAACGGAAAAATGTGAAAAAAATATGTTATTAAAAGAATACAATAATTATTAGATAGCAAGCAAAGAATGATTATAGGTTGATAAATATTTATTGTTAAAAATAATGATGATAATGAATGGAAAGAAAATATTAACTACAGAAATATCCACATTTTTTTTAATAATTAATTTATGACCATTAGATTGTTATTAGAAAAAAACATTGCTTTTTTTTGTTTTGTGTTTTTTTTACAAAGAAAAATCATAATTTTATTCAACTTGAAACCCAAGGAACAAAACGACATTTTGTAGGTGTGTTAAAGCATTTGATCACATCAACCTTTTGGCCAATGCACAAAAAGAAAAAAAAATTACATAAAATTGTTGGCGTTGTGATAATAATCAATTAGTTTCCCCTTTTTTCCTTTCTTTTTTGCCCCTTTTACCAAACTCCTTAATTGGGAGCAGTTGATACTATTTCTAGTTGACTACCTTCCAACTTCAAGGTTCTTTGTCTGAATCCAAGCTCCCATGTATGAATTCACTTTATGCCCCCTACTTCTTTTTTAAAGGGTATGACTACCTTCCACTGCTCTACTACTATGATACTATGATCTCTACTGCTCTATGGTTGTTGTCATTTTTATCATGTTGAATTCCTAGAGTTTGGATCACTACTAAATAATTGCATTTTTCAATATGTTTTGCAAAATCCTTATGCTTCTCTTCTACCTTATCCACTTGGGAGCCTTGTTGATTTCATGCTTTTGGTTGTTGAAGACTCTCATCCATTTCTTCATCTTCATCATATGAAGAAGGAAACTTTGAAAATTACCATCCCTCTAGCTTCTGCGATATTTTCTTTGTCCTTTTTTTCGCTTGAAGGCATGACTTTTGTAGGTGCCCTATTTGATGGCATATTCAACACCTAAATGCAATATTTTCAAAGTCTAGCCACAATGTCCACTTGAAATCTTGATGAGTCAAATGGATGCGATTTGGCATGTTGTTGCTTAGGTCCATCTCCACGTAGATGTGGGAAAAAGATACCTTTGTCCATTTTTTCTCGATCCATCTTTAGAAATCTCCTCAATGAATTTTCAATGCCTTCTAAAACTTGATGGTGCCAAAAAAAAACAAAAGATTGTGCAACCTTACCCATAATAACATCTTTGTAACCGCATAAAATTAGTCATCAACCAATCAAAAATTAGAAATTCAAACTTTAAAAATTCAAAAAATAATTTTCAGTTTCTAAAAAAAATAAATATTAATTTGTCCCAAAACTTAATAAACTTTGCCAAATAGTTTAAAAATTGACAAATTAATTAAGAAGTCAAACATTACGAGCCTAAGAGTAATATAAAATTTTTATTCATAGGAATTTAAATTATTTTGAGTATCTTATTTTTTAAAATTTTAATAGTATTATATTCAAAATTACATAAAACGAAGTTTATAATTGTTATTAATCGATTTTTTTTTTAAGTTAATGCTATCAAGTTTAATTTATTATTTTAACCGGTATAGATTATCTTAAGCGCGGATCTACCAAGCCCTGGGAAGGATTAAATCCACTGAAATACAAACCTATTTTAAAGTACAAAATATCGAAAAGAGCATGAACTTCTAAAACTTTGATCGCTCTTAGCTCTTGATATATCCAACCATTCGCACACACACATATATATCAACTCCATGCTAAGCATATAATCATAATTCCATATCTCCTTAATTTTGAGTCACACACTAATAAAATGTTTTAGCTATAATTGCTTTATATGATATATATACATAGTTGAGATTGAAATATGTTACTCAACATGGACATTAAATTATTTTATTCACATTATCCACATCAAAATATTACTTTGCTATTGTTATATTGTTAAATAGATTTCTCTCTCTGTTAAGAAATGAAATAATATATCCATGGAAACACATTTCTTCATACCGTGAAATTAAAAAACAACTCTCTTCCTCTCTCTCTCTCTCTCTCTCTCAATATATAATATATATATATAATAATATATATATATATAATATATAGATATATAAAAGTGATGTAAAAAAATATTATTTAAGTGGATTATAAAGGTGTTCTAATATATCACTAACATGAAAGATTCCTTTTTATTATAGTCTTGTGCCAAGGAAGACTCTAAGGAAACTTTGCTTTGTTGACGCATTATTTAGTTTTACAATTGACAATGCAGCTTATAATGTTTAACTTTGAAAAATAAATATTTATGTTTAAATATTATTAAAAAAACTAGTTTTCAAACATTTGATTGGCCTGAAGTTCTTATTGTAGCCTTTGCACAAGATAGTTCTACATGGATAACTACCTCACATATTTTATGCCATAATTTATAGTTATCCTTGCAACTCATGCATTATTTTTAGACATTTGTGAAGTGATATTCTATTCTTAAGCTTTGAAGGGATTAAATCACATATTTATCTTAACGTACTTCCCACCATAATTTTCTCTTTTCCTCTCATATGCTGACAATATTTCTCCCAACATTTTCCCTTCTCCAGATTTTTGGGGATTTCTCTCTAGCTCAGACTATTATTGTCCTTTTTCTTAGTCTAGATTGTTTTTTCCAGGGGTTTTTCTTTGGTCCAAATAGTTTTTTCTAGGGGTTTTTCTTTGTTTATTCAAAACCTATGGTGCCTCTCATTTTGTCATTATGGGCTTCTCTCCTCATTTATAGAGTCAGGTGTGTAAAATTTGTCTATAAGTGGGGTTCAATGTAGCTAGGGGTTGACATATGGTGGTGTGGGTATTTGTTGTCGGGATGCCAACTTCAGGTCACACACTTCCACAGGAGACCCTGTTGAGACCTAAATGAGTCCCTAAAGCCTTGAAGAATCGTGAAGTAAACCCATCTCTCACTCTAGGTGGTGACACTAATTTGAGTAGGGTTGCTAGTCTCTCGTCTCATTCCTGGATAGGTAAATTTACTTATATCTCTCTTAGAAAGACTCAAATCCAAACTTGGGTCTCTATCAACTGGAAGCCCTTGCTTGGATACACCTCGAATATCAACTTGCTCATGGACAATTGGTTTCATTTCCATTTCATGGAAGAAGGTGATTTATATTCGATTCGGCCAAAAGCATAGGTCCTAAGTCTAGGTTACTTGTGGTTATAGAGGTGGCATGTGGCATTTAACCCTACATCGGGGAAGCCAACATCTCAATATTTATAGATCAAATTGATCGACTTTTCCCTGGAACTCTGGTCCCGCTAGATTGTCATGTAAGTAGCTAATAACATTGGAAAGTTTATCTTTTTTGACAATATGTCTTTGGTTTCTTTTGGTAAGAGAATTCAATGAGTTTTGGTGGAGATGGATATTTCTCGGGGTCTCCCAACTGAGCTGGAGATCTCCCATGGGGGGTTGTCTTTCTACCAGAGACCGGATTTATGGAATGTTCCCTTTAGATGTACCATTTTTCGTAAGACGGGTAATTCAAAAGTAGCTTGTGACTATTTTTTGGGTCTGGGGATCAAAATCCATGGTTGGATGGAAAATTTTCTAAATCCTCAAGATGTAATGCTTCTATGTCTACTTGTAAACTGAAGGCTAAGGTTCCAGGTGTGACACGAGAGGCTCTACCGGGGTAGTCCCTTATTTCTTTGTCGGGTTCTGATGGTTTCGACGATATGGTTGAGGCTCATGGACATTTTTTTGATGCATTATTTGCGAACACAATTTCAATATTTCAAGGAATATATATATCTATATATATAATATATATATATATATATAATAATATATATATATGAGAATATCAAAGAACAAAATATAAACATGAAAAAAGAAAAAAACACAAATACTTAAAAACTAATAAGTAAATAAAAAATATAATTAAACATAAAAAAAAAAAATTAAAAAACATTACAAAAAAAAACAAAAAAAACATTGAGAAAATAAAAACAAGAGAAAAACACAATAAGAAAAATAAAATATAATGAGAAGAAAATAATAATATATATTAACATAAAAATTAACAAACAGGTTATGGAAAGAAGCACAATAAAAAACATATAATAAGAAGCAAAAAATAAATCAACATAAAAAATACCAAAACACAACAAAATTAACTTAAAATAATAATAATAAAAATAAATTAATTAAAAGATTCCTAAAAAAAATATTTTGAAACAACCATATATTATATATATTTTTATAATAGAAAATTAACCAAAACAGACACATTTATAATTAAAAAAAAAACAATATAATAAAAAAAAACATTAAAAAAAACATAATTAAAAAAATAAATGAAACATAAAAAACATAATAAAAAAAAAATCATTTATATAAAAAAGGTTAAAAATTCAAGGCCTTGGGCTTGGCAGGTCGATTCTCGGAACTGCCCTACTAAGCCTAGGGTCATTGGGCTATGTGGCCTTGACAGTTGTTCTCAGCGGCCAGGGGGTCATTGGGCTATGTGGCCTTGACAGTTGTTCTCAGCGGCCAGGGCCACACAACCCAACGACCCTGGGCTTGAAAGAACGATTCTCGAAATTGGCTTGCCAAGCTCAAAGCCTCAAATTTTTTTATTTTTTATTTTTAAATGTTTAATAAATGTTAATTAAATTATTATGTATTTTAATGTTTTTAATTTTTTTTAATTGTTTTAATTTTTAATAGTTTATTTATTTTAATGTTTTATTTTCATATAATGTTTTCTTTTGTTTTTTAATTTTTAAGTTTTTGATATTTTTTTGTGTTGTTTTTTTTTTAAATTTTTTAAATGGTTTCCTATTTTAATTTTTTTTGAGTTAGTTTTCTATTTTTTTTGTCAATTATGTTTGTTGGAAAATTTTTTTTTTTTTTTAAATTATGTTTGTATGATATATTTTTTGTATTTTGTTAATCTGTTTAGCGAGTTAATTTCTTTTATTCATTATAATATATAATATATATAATATTTGTTTTTTTATATATTAATGTATTGTTATTTTTATTTTGCAAAAAATTAATTCAATTATAAAAAACAATTGCAAAATAAAAGCACATGTTTGAAAACCCTTAAAACGCTGACATCTTAAAACAAGAAGAGAGATAAGGCAACTTGAAAAATTGTTAAACAATCAACATTTAAAAAACGACTGTGCATACTTAGGACATAACAAAATTTAAGTGTAAAAAATGTCTTTAAAAGATATTGAACGTTTTTCAAAATCCACATGAAAATCACCAACATTTAAAAAACAATATCCACACTTAATACATTAGATTTAAAGTGTCAAAAATAAGCCCTCTAAAAGAAGAGGTTGATGTTGCATTACCACTTTTCAAAATTAACATGAAAATCGTTAACATTTAAAAAAAATGTTCATACTTGATACTTAAAGTGTTAAAAATATGCTCCCAAAAAAAAGGTGTATTCTAAATCAACATTTTTCAAAATCATATGATTTTTTGCATCTAAAAAAAATTGGTACTTGGTATAGTTCCTGTTTCAAAGTTTACATTGTTTTTTCTTCTACCCACAGAGAATAATGGTAGTATAGAAATATCTAGATTTGGACCTTCCCTAAAAACTTATATGATTGCTTGCCTCATCCTTGAAAATTGCATTCTCACTTGGGACAACTTGCTCCACAAGGGCTTCACTGGCCCAAATATTTATTGTTTGTGCCTAAATGGGTTTGAGTCTATTGAACACCTTTTCTTTTAGTGCACTTTCTCTAGGAACTTATGGATCTATGTTATATCATCCCTTAACATTATGGATTCTAGTCCCTTTTCTTCATTTGCTTCCTGTTAGTGGTGGGGCATAAAAATGGGCATATATAAATCCTTACCTATATTTGTTCCCTGGGGCACATGGGAGGTAATAAATAAATGTATTTTCGAGGATGTATCCATCAATTATCCCTATATACTTGCACAGATCATTTGGGTTTTCAAGGATGATTTGATATCTGAAAAGTTCAAATCTTTCCATCCTTTATGTTTTCCACTGAGTCCACGTTCTTGTTTGGTTGGCTTTTTCTATGGTGCTTGCCAATACAACCATTGTGGTGGAGGTGCTTTCATTTTGCAATCAGGGGAAACAACCTTCCATATTTGGGAAAAGTTTGGTTTCGACAATAACACTAAGGATGATATCTATGCTTGTTGGGAACTTCTTTATTTTTCCTCCCTATTGCAATTTACACCTTTACAGGTTTATAGAGATTCAAAATGTGTTATTGATTGGGTCATAGGTACCAACAAACTTCAGGTCTTAAGTTTATGTCATTGGATGGACAAAGTGTTTTCATTGAAGGATAAATTTCATTTTCTCTCCTTTTATCATATCCACGGAGAGTGGAACAAACAGGAGGACTTCCTCTCGAAGGATGCTCTCAATGGAGATGAAGGTTATCAAGTTTTTGAAGAAAGGCTGGGATATCAATTTAAAGAATGTGGGCCCATTTCCATCTGCTTAGGACATCTCTTATCTCTTGAACAATTTAGTCTTCAACTGACACTCCACAATGGAAATGATGATTGAATTTTGTTTGTTTCAACATACAAGTTGCATTGTCTCCTCTATCAAAGTATAGTGAACTCACTTAGCGATTTGAAACTAGCAAAATTTTGTGAATTAAATTATTCACATCTTAAAGAACTTGTTGTATCATTGTTGGAAGGATTTTTTTTGTCTATATTTTTCTCATACACTAAGCATAGGATGTATACAATTTTGGCACATCAATTTTTAAGACGTATAAATTTTTGGGTCACTACTATGTTGGTTTATTCATTGTTATCTACAACCAATAAAGGGCATATGACAATCCATAAATGTCGCCAATGTATTTAGTTCATGTAATCCTTTTTTATTAATAGAAAATGATACTTTCTTCCTTATAGAAAAAAAAGTTACTTCCCAACATAATTTAAGCAAGTCCCTGTGTAAAGAGTGAATACAAATATGATACACAGTTATTTATGTTTTCCTCAATACTTTTTTTTTTCCAAAGGAAAAATCGTAATCTTCCATTATTTCTGAAAAATTACATATAGTAGATGCTTGGTAGCATATGTAGCATTTGGCCCTTAGCCATATCAGTGTATACAAGTCAAAAATATATACATCCATGTCCATTTCAAAAATGATGTTGAGTAATAAACATATTCACCACGCAGGGTGATAGCATGATAGTGTATGAAATAGAAAACCATAACTGAGATATCTACAATATAGATTCACCACGTAGGGCGATAGCATAATAGATAGTCTGAAAATAAAAACATACTATGATATATACAATGAATAATATTATGTCCGGATATGTCCTAAAATATTTAGGGCCTATCTGCCCTATGATATGCCTGATCAATATAAGGCATATGGTAGTATTGGTATTGGGTTGTACCCCTCTGCTCTTGAATCATCCACCTCTAGGTAGTAGCGTGGCCTCTGGGTAGTAGCGTGGCCTCTGGGTAGTAGTGTGGCCTCCTTGGAAAGCCTATCATCGCTTTTGTTATGTTCCTTGTAAATGTAATGACATCAGATGGAGTTAAACTGAGATTTGAATATGACCACTTCATCCAAAATATTTATAAGAGTGTGTGCATGGCAGAAGGTGATGTTGTTGAACCAATTTATAATGATTTTTGAGTCTCCATAAATCTATAGATTGATGCAGGCCTGGCCTAGTGATAAATGCAGTAAATGTCGGAGGGTGATTAACTCAACATAATTGTTTGTCCCTCCTCCAAGTCACAACTTGACCTTGAAATGATGATGATCACATAGATACAATAGGAAACCTCCCCCACACCCATGTTCCTGTGCAGCACCATCAAAGTATGCCTAGGGGATAGATTTATCAATGGGATCAGGTGCAAGTGGTCGTCGAGGAAGAGGCACTGTGAAATCAGGCAGTTCATGGTAGGTGGAGATGATCTTAGCAGGAATAATCTGCCATCTAGCAACACCATCCTCAAAGATATTCTGTTCCGGGTCAGCCAGATAGACCAACACATAAGCAAAGGGAGGCAAAGGAGTTTTGATCTATGATGCGTGGTATACCAGTTTCTCTAGGCCTGATTTAAGTTTTCCCCATCCCATCTGCTAGCAAATTGGATCGATGTAGAGATGGACTGCCAAAGGCTTACAGTAGAACCATATTTTAGAAAAAGGTGTTCAATCATTTCTGAGGCCCGCTTACAGAGGACACACTAGTGTAGTCCATAGATGGCACAATGGGTTAAATTCCCCAGTGGGAACTTTTTTACTAAGCACACACCAGAAAAAGAGCCTAGTTCTCGATGGAGTTTTAAGCTTCCGGGTAGTCTACCACCGATCTTGAGTAACCTCTATTTGTTTGCTATTAATCAACTTGAGATAACCAACTTTTGGAGTATATACTCCATTATTAGCTAAGCACCAAATAAGTTCATCAGGTCCCTCCTTGATTCTGATGTGAGATTTAGTCAGTGCAAAAGTATAATTTTGCCATGTTTGGTGCCATTGGGGTGGAATATCAAGTAAGTGAGTAGACTTCCATCCCTGTGCAAAGATGGAGGTATTATCTTGATCTGCAATGTGGGCGATAAATTTGATGTCTCTCTAATTTAGAAGGTGGATAAGCTCTCTCGGAAGATGGTGTTGATCACCTCCACCGGTCCCTGGATCCAGACCAATGTGCGCTTTTGAACCATCATTTATCCTTCAGGCCAAATTATTGTGGATGATAGGTAAGGAGTGAAGCAGAGCTTTCCAAATAGAAGATATGCCAATCCTGGACCATCTTGGCAGACTCACCCAGTCCATGAGCCATAGAGGCCAAATGTATTTGTGATAAGTGATAGTGGTCTAGAGGTTTTGTCTAGTGAGTAGTGTCCATCCCATTTTTGTAGCAAGAGCCTAAGCAAAGAGATTTAAATCTTTTAATCCCCAACCTCCCCATTTTTTAGGTAGAGAAATCTTGTTCCAGCTAACCTAGAAAATATCTTCTTATCTCGATGATTGTTTCATAGATATCTATGGCATATATGTTGAAGGTGGGCAAGGATGCTTCTGGGAATCCATGCCAAAGCCATCCAGAAAATAGGTGTGGCCACCAGTACATATTTGATGAGCACTAATCTTCCTGCTCTAGATAACAATCGATGACACCACTTTGATAGCCTTTTCTCCAACTTAATGACCAACCATATCCAATCAGCAATTTTTTGACACAGGGATCCAGAACCCCAGGTGTTTAAAACCCTAATCAAGTGGGAGGATGCTATATGGGAAGTGCTACTGAGCATATTGAGACTCCTAGATGGAAATGTGGGCTAAGGTTATAGTGGATTTCCCATGGTTAGCCATCATGCCTGTAGCCCAAGAGAAAAGGGAGAGTACGTTAGCAAAGGAGCTACAGTCTCGTATGCTACAATCAAGAAAAATGAGAACGTCATAGACAAAAAGTAGATGAGTGAGGTAACATAGGTCATTCACTTTTAGTCCAAACAGTCGACCATTTCTCTTTGCTTATGCAAGGAACCGACTGAGTCCTTCGATGAAAATAAGGAAAATAAGGGGAGATACAGGGCATCCTTGTTTGAGTCCCCTATCGGCATGAAAGAAATGTGAACTAGATCCATTGATGAGAAACTAGAGGAGGCTGAGGTGATGCAAGACATGATCTAGCTGATGAAATCATGGGGGAAGCCCAAATGAATGAGAAGCATTTTGATGTAAATCTAGCTAAGACAATTGAAAGCTTTTGTCAGGTCAATCTTTAAGATGATTCCCTTTTGCTTTTTGGTCCTGATCGAGTGTATGGCCTCTTGAGTAGTGCCAATGGCTTAGTGAATCTGTCAATTCTCAAAAAAAGCAAATTGCTCGGGTGATATATGGAGAGAGAGGATGGGCTTGATCCTGTTGGCAATAATCTTTGCAATGATTTTGTAAAGACAATTGCAGAGAGAGATGGGGCGAAAGTCATTGAAAGATGATGAAGAATCAGACTTGGGTATAAGAGTAGTGAAGGTGGAGTTAATGGCATCGTATAATTTTCCAGTGGTCCTGCATTCCTCCACTACTTTGAGCAGGTCTTGTCCCAAGACTTCATAAAAGGCTAGATAAAATTCAATAGTCCATCCATCCGGCCCTGGACTTTTGTATTTTTTAAACCATCAAGGTCCCCTCATGTTTAGCGGTCGTTACTGGTGAGGTGAGATCATCCGCCACATCTTCATCCACAAACCGAGGAAAATGGCCAGCTACTTGAATAATGTCTGCTAGATTGGACCCAGGAGGGGTTTTGTAGATATTTTGAAAATGAGAGGTGCCTAGAAGAGAAAGTTTATTGAAAGTGTCTGCCACACCTCCATCAGGTAAGGGCAGATTCCAAATAGTGTTAGATACCTTTCTTCCCTTGGCATAGTTCTGAAAGAATTTTTTGTTATCATCTCCTGCAAGAAGCCAAATGGCCCTGATCTTGAGTCTCCAAGTTTCCTCTCTCTACTTCAATATCCCATCCTTCTATTTCTCAATCTCAATAAGATGGGATTTTTCATTAACAGTTGTAAACCCCTTGTTACGATCATCGATTAAATCACTCAGTTCTAATTCAATATGAGATAGGATATGATTATCCCTTTGTACTTTCTCTTTAGCCCATGATAGATAGTTGCTTGAGATGAGAAATATTGTGGCAGAAACTCTCAACTAGAGATCTATGTCTTGATATGGGATTTTCTTTCCAGTTGTCAGTGCCCAGCTTGATGTATCCCGGATCTTGTAGCCACACATCATTGAATTTAAAGTGGTATTTAGGCTTTGAATGGGGACCAAGGATCTCCAAATATATGGGAGAGTGATCAGATATGCGCCCAGAACCCACCTATTTTCTATATCTATTCAGATATTGTAACAGAGGCACCTTAATTAGGAATTGATCAAGCCTTCTAGCTAGAGCTGCATCCCCAATCCTTCTATTCCTCCAAGTAGGAAGGGGCTTATTCATGGGGACATCAGAGAGGTTATGTTGCTCCGATAAATTCATCATATACCCTGATAGAAGACCCACTTGGGCCTGTGAACCCCATGATTCCCCAAATCCTAGGGAGAAATTGAGATCATCCCCAAGGGCAAGGTGATAAGATGAAGTTGTAGATAGATTGAGGAATCTATTCCAGAAATCCTCTCGCCTATGACAGGGTCCATATATGTTAATGATCCAGAGATCCATACCAAGTTCAGCCAAGAAAATATCCATACCAATAAACCCTAATCCACCCTACGATGATATGACCTTAATGGTGCAAGGATTTTATCCAATGGTGAACCCCCTAGAACGCCCCACAACATCAAGAGAATAAAAGTGCCAACCAGGTTTTAAGGATTCCAAAGATCTGGTGATGAGATCAACATCACCAAGGGTTTCTTGCAACATAATGATATCCATAGACTCAACATCAAATAATCTGTGCAACGCTAGTTTTTTGGAGGCAGTAGCCATACCTCTGCAATTGAAGGAAAGCCACTTCATGGGGGAAACCACCCTTGGGTATTCAACACTCTAAGAACCCTGGCCAAGGAGGATTGTTTGCCTGAAAATACTTCTACCCCAGCTTTTTGAATGGCTTTATAGAGATAATATTTTTGGCCACGAAATGATTTGGTGAAAGATCCAGGGAGGGAAAGTCCCAACCCTGAATAGGAGGGTGTTTGACCTTTTGAGTGAGAGCGAGAGTGCAAATTGTATGAATGAGGCGGTCTAGACTAGTCCTTGGAGGATGAGAGAGGAATGGAGGGTGATGGTGGGAATGATGGAGTGGTGGTAGAAGTGATGGGAGGGGGAATGGTGAGAGTGCAAGGTATGGAGGTAGTAAAGTGCTTAAAAGAAGATGAATCTTGAAATGCAATGCTAGAATTAGATATAGCAGTTAGGGTGAGAGGAAAGAGGAGTACCTGCTTTTCTCATAGCCTTAGTAGTTGCCTAAGAGCGCGTCATAAGAGGAGATAGTGTCCTGTGTGAATAGTCTGCAGCTGGGGGAGAAGCGGCCCAAACGATGGCCCGGGGGATTGAAATAGGAGTATAGTTTGGAAGAGAAACTGCTTGATCCTTTGTGGCTTCTGGTACGATCGGAGGATCAAGTGATTTTTTGACTAGAGGGCATTCCTTGAATATATGCCCCACCTTATGACATCTTCTGCATCGTCCAAAATCCATCGTCCAAAATCCAAACAAGACTCCATCGTCCAAAATCTAAACCTGAGTGAAATTCCTCCATTGTAATGTGATTTTCTCCTCCAAACCCTCGTGGGTATCCAAATGAACCAGAATGCAGGTTAGGGATCGATTCTTGGACTAAATGCAGGATTTATCATAGTCAAGGTAGGTGTTGAGTGTATTCCCAATCTTGACGAAAACATCCTTCGACCAATACTGTAGTGGGAGTCCTTGTAAACGAACCCAGAGTGGTCCAGCCCCAATCTGTTCCCTATCCAGATCGAACAATGGACTCCAATGCTTAAGGAGGACGAAAGCCATCTCTATATGCTAGTATCGAGCAAGTACCAGATCTGTATATTCCTCCTTTGAAAAATGCAGAGCAAACCACCCACGAGGGAGGATCTAAACCTTTGGCAGTTCCTTGAGGGTGTTGCCCCAGATTTGTTGTACCCAAAGGGTCAATCTCTACACTGAATAAGCCCTACCATGGACATGGCCAACTAGAACAGAGCTAGCCTTATCCACGACTTCACCCATTGACAAACCCTCACTGAATCAGATGGTGAAATCCTTTGACGAAGCCTTTACACACTTAACTTTCCGCTTACGAGTCCGGGGTGCAGTAGGATGATTTTGAAGTGGGTCAGAAGGAGTGTGCCCATCCTGTTGAAACTTAGATGTCGATTTAACCCTAATCACAGGTGTTTCGAAGCATCCAGATGGGGAATTTGCAGTAGAAATTGATGGGATGGAGCCGAGATTTGAAGGACCCCCAGCTATGTGATCTATAGCTTTGGTCCTTGCTTGATCTTGAGGTAGTGGAGAGCTAGATAGATGAAGAATGTCTTCTGAAGGGTTTGACTCAAATGAGGGCGAGCGAGGTGAGACTATGGCAAGTAGGTGAAGAGTACCAGGGGAGAGTGGTGGACAATCCAAAGAAGGTGAGTCTATAGAGAGGGTGCTAAAATGAAGGGAGGATGTTGTGAGACCAAGGAGGGTGACAACCAAGGCGGAGCAAGACGAAGCAAATATGGAAGGCAGAGGGGAAACAAAAAATGTCAGGTTAGTGTTAGGGCTTCCAAAAATAGGCTGGTCAGGAAACAGGTCCGGTGAGTAATCCACCTCCTCAAAGTCCATGTCTTCTTCCATATTCAGTAGGGAAGCGACACCGTGATGGCAGCAGCAAAGGGAACAAACGCAATCGGAGAGCCAACTAGAGGTCTGTAGGGTAAACCATGAGCCTGTAGTAAACTGAGAAAAATTACCCTAAACCCTTGCTAGGCAGAATATTCAGGAGCTCCGTCATCATGTCCCTTTCCTCAATACTTATGCAGGAGTAAAATTGTAAATGTGTATACTTACTAGTGGTTACTAACCACCAAAATTTATAAGTCCATGTGCCTCAAGAACCAATTAATTTATCCACTTCACATCTCAATTTATTAGTTCCTTGCCAAACAAGACTATATGATTCCATTTTCCTATTAACCATTATTAAATTAGCTAACATTAACCAATGTAGGTTATAATTTTTTTATACAATTTTCTCATAACATAATTTTTAACTTGAGTGCAAGGGACTAAGTTTCCATGCAAGACACACTTGTTAATATTTGTGTTCGATATTGAAAGCCATTTTTTGTTATTAACATTTTTAAATTTTTAATATGAATATTATTTTATTCTTTTAATGTAATGTTACAAAACATCTCTCCCATTTAATATGAATATTTTTTATTTTATTTAATGTAATGTTACAAAAAATTTCTCCCATATTGGAATATAAAATGCCTCTTGACTCAATAAAAATGAAGTTATTATTTTTTATTTGCCTAGCTATCAAAATCATTAGAGAACTACACTTGACCTGAACAATCAACTTTTAATATGGTTAAATCTTTTCTTATCCACACAATTTCAAACTAACAACCTTCACATAAGCAATACTTTAACGAAACACCCCATCAATGAAGAGTATGGACTGCCAAAACTCAGAATTCGTGTTCTTCATTCTCAACGCATTTCATCAAGTATTGTGTCTGCAAAAACAAGTGTAATATGCAACGTTGAGTAATTAATAATTTTAAATAATAATAACAATTATCCCTCAATCTTGTTATGCATACCACCCACATGCAGGAGACCAGTGAAAGCAAAAGATATATTCACTTTGATAGAAGTAATGTCAACCTTTTCCTAAGGGATTTAGAAAGGTATTTAGGCTCCCTGACTTATAATAACAACAGTGATCAAATCTATTATTGTTTTAGTAATACCCTTTCCATTACCATGAGCAAGTTCTCTATTGAGAATTCATATAAGAATAATAATGGGACTTCCAATCCTTGGTATGTCTTATCACTCAGGCTGTTCCCTGCTTCCTGTAGGGAATATGGCCGAGGTAACCACTAACCAATCTTTTAGCTGCAGCTCCTAGCCTACCTGCAACTAGAGAGAGCTCTCTCTATAAAATTTAGCTTTGTTTTGGAGTATTTTAGGCTAGTTATGATGAACAGGGTTTAGTTTTAAGTTTGTTGGATGGTGATCTCAGATAGAGCTGGGGTGCAAGTATATGACTGTTTTTTCCATTGGGAAATGGAGTTACTGAAAGTGTAATCATTGAAAGAGTTTCTTGTGAAAA